>LOEQ01005235.1:9718-23509 GCA_001685075.1 Bramus lutescens
GCCTTTTGATAAGCCAGCCCTTAGGTGGGTGGAGTAGACAGAACAGAATGCTGGGAGAAAGAAAGCCGAGTCAGGGAGACCCATGAAGCTCCAGCCCAAAATGGATGTAGGTTAGAATCTTCCCGGTAAGCCACCGCTTCGTGGTGGTACACACATTATTAGAAATGGGTTAATTAAGATTAGAGAGTTAGCCAAGAAGAGGCTAGATATAATGGGCCAGGCAGTGTTTAAATGAACACAATTTGTGTGTTGTTATTTCGGGGTACAAGCTAGCTGGGCGGGAGCTGGGCAGGATGAAAAGCAGGCCTGCTCACTCATCACTACATGAACATCTGTTTATATGTGTCTGTATGGGATGTGTACACATCTGTGTATGTGGTGTGCACATGTGTGTATACATGTGTACCTGTGTGTGAAGTATGTGAACTTGTGTGTGTGTGTGAGAGAGAGAGAGAGAGAGAGAAAGAGAGAGAGAGAGAAAGAGAGCGAGCTTGGCTTGTTCTATACATCTTAGAGCTTTGATCTTTCTCGTTCATGATGTAGAGCTGTGATCAAGACCCAGTATAGTACTGGAGCAACCCCTCTGTCCATTTCCTAAAAGTAACACCTGAACTTCCTCATAGCGATTGCATGCCCACAGCGGCCAGCTTTCCTCCTCTAATCCAGCTCTCACTGGGTGCTCAGCGGTCTCACATACACAAGGATGATGACAGAAGAGTCAGCTTCAGGAAACACCATTAACTGTGGCATGAGGGTCCCAGCTGTGGAGGGGATTGTCACCTTTGGAAGCCATAGCTGAAAGCAGAGCTGGTGGGATCCTTGATTTTTGTCATAGCCCAGAACTGAGAGCCATAACCCTGTGGGTGGACGGTACTTCTCCTGAGGGTTAGTCACGGTGCTCTGGTTCCTGGTTAGACTGATGGGACCATCTTTTTTAAGCTCTCATCCGCCTATTGCTTCAGAGATCTGAGATGTTGTCCATTCCATGTCCAGAGAAGCAGTGCACTAGGGCTGAGGGGGTCTCAGAACTCTGAGGGGGTCAAGTTCTCTGGGCAACGTCAAGATGCTGGGGAGCTGCACACAGTTTAGACGCCACCCACAGGGGCCCCCGCTGGAGCTCACTAGTGGAGCCTTGTCTATTCCTGCTGCCACCACTAGTGTCAAAATCATCCTTCATTGAGAAAGGCCACCCTCCAACAGTGTGTCCCGTATAGGATCCTCCCACCCAGAGCTTTCTGACCCTCAGCATGTCAGTTCCTATACAGAGTTATGTCTCTGAGGGCCCCCGGGAGTGCCAGGCCAGCCAACTTCTCCCCCGCCTCCCCCTTTCTACAGTGATGGACTCACACTAAAAACATCAAAGTTCTGATTTGTTCCCCTTCTGGGGTAACGGCCAACTCATCTAGCACTTCAGTGACCAAACAAGGCCACTAAGTGACCCTTTGCAGAATAAAGAATATCTATACACAGTGACACAGACCAACAGGACAATCGTCTTTTCACAGTATTCTTATGCAAGTGAGGGGGACACTTAAGAGATTCTGCCTCAAGCAATCATGATCTATTTCAGTGGAGTTTCTGGCCCATGTTCACTATATTGCAGAAGCTGCCAACGTCTATCTAGAGAACAATTAAAATCTCAAAATAAATTCTGAGTGGAGCATCAATCTGGTAACAAGTGTGATGTTTGTTGGAACAATTCTCACTTACGTCTGTGTTAACAACTCAATTCTGTACATTTAATACAACATTAAATACACCCATGCCTTGGCACTGTGCATATATATGTGTGCACCTGTACGTGATACTGATGTATGCATATATGTACACCTGTATGTGATACTGATGCATGTGTATATGTACTCTTGCATGTGATACTGATGTTCGTATATCCCAATGCCTAAATCTAGGCTATTGCTTGCAGACCTGCCTGAGAAATCACAGTCTTTATGTAAATGAAAGGCTCTACTCCTTTCCTCAGTCCCACTGGACTGTTTCTCTCTGCCCAACGGTCCCTGCAGCTTATGAAGTAACCACTCTGGGGCTTAATATTAATTACAATTGTTTGGCCAATGGTTCAGGCTTCTTATTGGCTAGCTCTCACTATAAATTAACCCAGTTCTATTAGTTTATAAAAATATAAATCATGAGGCTTGTGGTTTGTTATTTCACATCTTGCTTCCCCGGCAACTACATGGTGTCTCTTCCCCTGCCTTCTCTTTCTCTCTCTGCCTCTGTTCGTATTTCCTGCCTAGGTACATTCTGCTTAGTCTTTGACTGAAACAGCTTTATTCATCAGCCAATAAGAGAAACACATAGTCAGAGTATACATCATATTTACCCTTTGGTTTAGTTTTTGTTTGTTTGTTTGGTTGGTTGGTTGATTGGTTTTTGTTTATGAGAGAGTGTATATTTCAGGAGTGAGGAAGGGAAATTTGAACAGAAAAGCCCATGCTGTGATACACCTACATTCTGCAATGCAAGGAAATGTTAATCACGGCGTAATTGAAAGCAATGTGGTTGACTCCTATCCAAAGAGATCCATGAAACCCGAAAGGATTTACTATTATCTATAGTCTTGCCATTGCATTGAGAGGGTAAGAGTTAAAACATCCATCCAAACTAAACATGGTATTACTGGGAGGTCAATAAAATCAACTGCCCTAACAGCTTTGAGTAAACCTTGGGAACTCATAGTGTGATCCAAATCCACCCAAGTCTGTACTGTCTCATGAAACTATCTCATTGCAAGTTCTTCCTGCTCTCCCCACAAACAGTCTATCAGAGGCAATGATTCTAAGCCTCACTGGACTTCCAGAATAGCAAGTGAAGCTCCAGAGGTCCCTTGCTTGGTTGGAAACTGCTTGTTACCCTAGCCATGAAAGACTGGACCAACGAAATGCTGCAGACCCAAGCTGGCTTTCCAGTTCCCAGCTGGGACTACTTGTGCCTTCTGATCAACCGGCATGCTCCCTCCCATGATGCCATAGAACATAATGACAGTAACTTACATTTGCTGCCAGACAGACAATGGGGATTAATTAGACTATAACCAAATCTGCATGACTCTAGATCTGTCGCAGTAGGCTGTAAATCTATAATAGCCTGGTGATTTGTTGTCGTTTTGTTTTTGTCTCTGTCCACATCTATCCCGAAATCCCACCTAAACACAGAGGTAAATAAGTACTCCCAGAACATTGGAGGGCTTTGATTTCACATTCTAGAGTAGTATAAATGATTTCACAGCAAGTCAGTAGTAGTAAAGTTAAGAGTGCATATCAAGTGTGTTTGTCCGTGGGTGACAGCCCCATTTGATGCTTGTCCAAACCTTTAACACTACAGAGGTACAAGAGGTTCTTGCTCTTCAAAATCTCCTGAAATCACAGGCTATTAAGAAGATGGCTTCTCAGAAGTCAAGATACTGCAGAAAATCCTTCCACAAAAGGGAATACTTGAGCTGTGGCTGGCAGCAGGGGTCTTATTTGAAACAAGATTGCATTACACCATCACAGTAGTAATTAAATACAAACATGGTGTTTTTGTGCCAACAGTGAGAGTGAAGTGTTTGGGTGTCAACATAAATAAACACCAGGCTAGGACACAAGGACTTGGAGGTATTCTGTTCGCAAAATAAAGACATCGAGCAAGGGAGTATACATGCTAGTCTAGCGAGCCTCGGAGTGCAAGAAGTCAGAGCTGAAGTGCAAGGCATGTGTTTTCCCCAGTGATGGGCAAGACTGGGGCGGGCCTTCTGGGCCAGCCACCACAGCATTTGTTAGTTGGGAACACCTAATACACACCAATACAGACAGGTACTGTTCTGGATTTTTCTCCGGGGACGGGTGTGAGAAGAAAAAACAGTAGATGCTACAGTAGGCTGAAGGGGGGCAAATGCCATTCCAGCCTTTTTAACTTCTAACCCTAACTGTGAGGCTTTCAATCCAGCATGAGTAAGAAAATGAGAAATGGCTGCTACTGGCCTATGAGTTTGTGAATGTTTCTGAAAGTAATTTTAAATGAAGACAGTTTTTAAAATGTTCCTATCTTTTGCTGCTGTTCTGAATCACAAACCAGCCTTGACTGAAGACATGGGAGCTGGGAAACTCTGCTTTGTTAGAGCCCAGGGAGCCCCATACATGTATGACTTCTGGGATCAGTTCAGCTATGAAGGGGAGGGGAGAGTGAAAGAAGGGAGCATCTTGCTTGCTTAGCTCTTTGATGCAGCATTAGCCTGGAAAGGGAACACAGCAGTCTGTTTGAGTCAGCAGAGGGTTGTGGCTCCCACCTTCTGAATTGCCAGTCAACTGGAAACCTAGTGATGCTTGGGTCAGAGAGATGGCTGAGCAGCAATGGTCCTTGCCTCTCAAGCCTGAAGACCCAAGTTTGATCCTTAGAGCCTATGTAAATGGGGAAGTAGAGAATCCTCCGGCCTCCACATGCCGTCTGTGGCAGGCACACCCACAGAAACACAGGCAATAACTTTATAAAAAACTCCACTGAAGCAAGAACGACTTAGCTGATTTCTCAGGAACACAGATGTTCCTCAGTGAAAAATCAATTCTTTCCTACAAACAACTGGACAACATTAGCTATAAATACTTGAACAATTTTCAATGACACACAATTTAAACCATCTCTTCAAAGGAATGGTTAGCAGTCTCTTCCAATTAATGGTCTTCCAGGTTCTCCCTGAAGAAAATACGACGCAGGTTTATCAGGTTCCCATCATGAACTGGCTGCAGGCTTTCTTTGAGGCTCCAAGGGTCCTGGAAATTCGGACCCAGCCATGGTTTGCAATGGTTAAATCTTAACCCCAGCGGCTGAAGGCCAAGAAGCCCAACTGGCATGGCTGTGTTGATTTACAAGCTATTCAAACCGCTCAACTTGGCGAGCTTGAAGCAACTCCTCGAAGCCAACCATTGTGCTTGGTAGGATAACCCTAACCTGCCTTGTAATATACCTTAGAGTATTCCTAACCGAAACTACACCTCCTCAGTCATGAGTCATCAGTGAGGGATATTCAGCTCACATTGCAGAAGCACTAATGTATTTTGAGATCATCAGCATCTGCTACTCATATACAGTCGCTCTTCCATCTCCATAGAGGATGGTGTACGGTATCCCCAGAGAGCAGTCTAAGTCACTTCTCTCTACAGACACCGTTACGCTCACATTCCTCATCTAAAGTAAGACAGTGTTTGCACAGAACCTATGCGTCCCCTCCTGTGCGCTTTATGTCATCACCAGGTCATTTTAACACGCCTACAATGTGTAATGTTACACCTACAATGTGTAGTATTATACCTACAATGTGAATACTATGCTTGTATCAACAGTTGTTGTGTGGCATTGCTTACTGCAAGAAACAAGAAAATAAAGACCACATCTGTTCAGTATTTCTTTTTTCATATTTTGTCATATGTATGCAAGTACATGTGAGCATGCATATGGAGACTAGGGAACAACCTTGGATGTCATTCTCTGGAAGGCGGTCCACCTCCTTTGAGACAGGGTCTCTCACCTGCCTGAACTCACCAATTAGTCTAGACTGGCCGCCCAGTGGCCCCATCTCCACACCGTCAGCACTGGGATTACAAATGTCTGCCATCCTTCCTCTGGCAGCAAATAGGGAATTAATGGTCTTCATCAAATCCCTCCCCTCAGAGCTCAGGGAACCCTACAGAAGAGCAGGCAGAAAGAGTAAGCCAGAGGGAATGGAAGACACCAGGAGAAAGGGCCCTTGGCATCAACTAAGCAAGAAGCATATGCACTCACAGAGACTGAAGCAGCAAGCGCAGGGCCCACATGGGTCTGCACCAGCTCCTCTGGGCATATATTACAGCTATTAAGTTAGTATTTTTATGGAACTCCTAACTGTGAGAACAGGTAGGTCTCCAGCTCTTGTGCATGATCTTAGGACTCTTTTCTTCCTGGTGGGTTGCCATGTCCAACTTTGTGAGGATAATTTTTACTTCATCTTATTATATTTTGTTATGCTTGGTTGTTAACTCTTAGAAGCCTGTTCTTTTCTATGAGAGACAGAAAGGAAGTAGATCTAGAGAGGACAGGACGTGGGAGGAGCTGAGGGGAGAACAGGGAGGGAAACTATAATCAGTACATAGTGTATGAGAAAAGAACCTATCTTCTACTCTGTTTGTTTGTTTTTCTTTTCTCAGACAGAGTTTCTCTGTGTAACAGCCCTGGCTGGTTGTCCTGGCACTCACTTTGAAGACTGGGCTAGCTTTGAACTCACAGAGATTCACCTGCCTCTGCTCAGTAAACGCTAGGATTAAAGGCATGTGCCAGCACGCCTTAAGAATCTGTTTTCAATAAAAGAAAAAAAATCCCAAGTGTATGCCATTACACCCAGAAACCTACTTGGGTCCTCATGTTTGAAAGTCCTGTATCAATAGAGCTCTCACCCAGCCCCTAAATATCTTTAATCTGAGGTTAACTAGATCCTCACATTCAGAACCCACAGACATGGAGAACCAACTGTATTGATTGACAGAAGCAAATCTTTGGGGGCCAATGGTCCTAAGTGTCATGATGAATGTTGAACACTAGATTTTGAACTTTGCTGGTAAAATTAAGCATGCGCATGATACATGAATGGTTGCAAATATTTTAAAGTCCTTCTCCAAGCGTGGTTGAACAGAGTTTAAGAAGTAAACCAAGACAGTTTTTAACCCTTAAAGTGGATCCCAAAGTTGCTTTCTGGGAAGCCCCATGTCCACTGTTGGTTATGATGAGTACCACACAAGGAAGGACCCTTGCTGTGATGTGCACTATCGACCTCCAGATTAATTTCTGATCAGCAAAGATGACAGAGGTGGCCTTCATTTAATTTAAGGAATTGCACAAGCAAATTTGGATCTGCTTGTCAGTCAGTGTTTGGCTAACAAACACTTGGATATGTGATCCAACTAGTTTTGAAACTTGCTTCCCTATGCTGTAAGAGCAAGGCTGAGGATTCACTAATCCCCACTCAGTCATTCAACGGCAGAAAGAACTTAAGAGTTGTGCATGACCATGTTTAGTTTACTTACCACATACAGAGGGCTTGTATTAGCCTTCCTGCTCCTCAGGGAGGGGGTGGGGGTTCAGATGCAACCAGACTTCTCAGAGAGTGGTCAGCCAGTTGCCATGACTCTACTAAAAGACAACAATACCTATGTCTACCTATGCTTGTACCACCTGCATGTATAACTATCTAAGCAATACATACATAAGGTTATATATTCATTTCTGTGCATCGTTCACTAAGTTTCTGCTGTATTTTGGATCTTAAATGTCCCACCAGGTTTGCTCAGCATCACACTCCTGGATGACATGTTACCTGTCCTCTCTGAATTGTGAACCAAGCTAAATTAAGCTTTCCTCTACGTCAGCTGATTCCCCTTAGTGTTTGGTTGCACGAATGAACAGCTGACTAACACACAGACTCATTTAATCCAATGGAGCTCAGCTCCTCAGCTCCCCTTTGCACCAGGCTCTTATGTCTTATAAAAGCCACTTATTTCTACATTTCTTTTTCATTTCTTTATTCTTTCACGTGGAGCATGGAGGAGAGGGAGGGGCACATACAGGCCATGATCAGCAAGTCAGGAGACAGCAGGGGTCCTGGGAATCAAACTGGGGTCATCAGGCTTCTTGACAAGTACCTGTACCCACCGAGCCATCTCTCTGGCCCAATTTCTACAGTTCTTAATAAATAATTGTCTGTTCTTTAAAATGTTCACCGTAGGCAAGGTTATATGTTATTGTGGGCCAGTGCGGGGAGGAATGGAGGATTTCTGGCAGACTACCCTGCATGTTCCTACTGGCAGGCAAACCATCCAAAAGGAAAAGACAAGAGTGTCCTGCAGCTCTGGCCTTAATTCTAGGTCTTGCTCCCGAAGCTCTTGATGATAAATTCTATTTTTTGTTTATTTGTTTTTCTTCTCCTAGTTTTGGACTTGGATGACTGTATTCCCACAGTGGGGCTATCCTGGCACTTACCCTTTGGAATAAATTGCTTTTTGGCATAATCATTAATAAGGAAGTATAAGCCAAAATGTAATCCTCTCTATTACAACAAAAATAGATCTTAATTATATAAGGAGGAGGGAACGTCCTCTGACTGACTTGGCCTGGGGTTGAGATTGGCGAGGCCCTGCCACAAGCTGTAATTTAAAGAGCTGTAAACTGTGCTTCCCTCCATCTCTGCCTCCTTGACCCATCCCAGCAACCGCCACAGCTGTTAAACACAGTGCTGTCCTTTATGGCCAGCGTTCTGAGCTCATTATAGCTCAGCTGTCTTGATGCTCAGCCAAACTTGGATGATTTTTTTTAAAAGGTACCAGTTAAGAATACCATAAGTTAAGAATACATTTCTCCACAAGTTCAAAGTTAAATTCCCCTGTTTTTCTTTCCCGAAAGTACTAAAATAAAGAGCTTTCTCTTCCTCATTGCCACAAACATAGTTTGCTCTTCTTCCATATGAGCAAGTAATAATTTAGAGGGGAAAGAGAGTGAAAAAACACCTCTAACCACATTTTATTGTATGGCTGTATAGAAAACAATACCAACAGTCATGACATGTAAAAGAAGTTGGAAAAAGAAACAGGTCCAGAATGCCGTCTGTGAGTTGGCAGTTCTTGCCTCTTTGGTTATTCTGAAATAGTTCCAGAATTTCAGTTGTCCTTGGTCAACCATGATCTGAAAATACTAAATGAAAAGTCCTAGAAACACATAATTCATATGTTTTAAATTGCGGGTCACTCAGATAGCACAATGGAATGATGAATCAATTCTCCCTTGTCCAAGTGTGCACATTGTATACAGTCTGGGCTATCAGGTGTCTGTCTGTCCTCGCCTGCGGTACTTCTGTTCCACTAATCCCATTTTTGGTTAAGGGTCTGCAAGCACAAGCCAATTTGGATATACCAATTTAGTAAGATAGGAGTTCTCTGCTGACGTTCCTAAGAGTGTGTGGGGTGTTCAAGTCTGTCTTCAAGCATTCTTAGTTCCAGCTACTTACTATGCAGGAAAAGCATTCATCAGGAGAAGGAGGCATTAAATCACAGGTTTTGTACAAACTACAGTTGTGGTCCTTACAGCGAGTCTTGGAACTTACTCTTCATGGATAAACACCTATGCAGATGTGCCCAATCTCTCCCAGGCCAGAGAGAGCAAAGTGCACTAGCAAGAAATGTCTTGTGTTGGTCACAGGCCATGCCCATTTACCACCTCCTTATGACAAATGTCTGAGGTCAGCCAGCCTGCATTGCTCATTGCTATCCTTATAAAAGGATGTCCTTGACTTCAATGTGGACCTGGATACTCAAGCAACCAACTTGAGCTGTGTACTTTCCGAAGGAATGTCTGAGCTGTTTGCTGTCACATGTGCAGTGCGTCACTGACTGACATACCATGTGGGGCACACACATCTAGGTCTTCCTGCACACGGTTCTTCCTCTGAGCTTACATTCTAATGAGGAAGAGATGCACATACCATATGGTTTCTGTTCGCCACGGTTTGCACAAGGCACAGACTCAACCAGCACAACCAAATGGAGAAATGAGTGTCAGGAGGGAGTGGGCGTGAAGACACACTTCGCAGGGACTCTCGCTGGCACCGAGAACTAGCCCTTAGAATCACATAGTCTTCTCATTTCTCTTTGTTAGCTTGTCAGCTTGAAAGATTGAAACAAGACTATCCTCTGTGTAATGTGTGGATTCACAAAAGGCCAATTTATCTTTTGATTCGTAAATGAAAATAACTAAAATGATGTCTGGCATCTTCCAACCACAAATGGTGAAGTATTGAGCTAAAGTGGAAACTAATTGGATTTTTCATGGAATTAGGTAAGAAAGCCAAGAAACTGTCTAGGACAATGTTTTATGCTTATTCAATCTTAAGAGTTTAGTAGATTTTCTAACAATCATCCAAAAGCATTTAGCAAGTGGCCATGCTTACGGCAGCCCCTGGGAAAGAGAGATCTTTTACTGTGGAGTGCCTTCTGAGTTTGAAGAAGCCAATAAATCGTTTCCACATCTAGATAAACCATCATCGAGGAAAACCCTTCTAAACACGCCAGGACAGCTGCTCAAATTTTACTTCTCATTCTCCCTTCATTGGAATTAATTTACAGAAGTAGAATGTGATTTAGAGGGAGAGAAAGGGAGGGAGGGAAAGAGAGAGAGGGGAGGGAGGGAGGGAGAGAGAGAGAGAGAGAGAGAGAGACAGGAGTTCTTATCTGGATGTCTTTGTTTCAGCCTGAGCAATGTGCTTCCCCTTAGGTGTGTGAGGGGAATCATGAGCCATAAGCACTGCCGTAGATAACAGCTCCCTAAAATGGCAAGAAAGACACAAACAAAAACCACTATTAGCCTAATTTAAACAGCTACTTTCAAAATATTTTAATTAAGCTATTAGGTAACCCCAAAGCCTCCAAGAACTTGCCTTAGAATATGATGAAGAAATCAATTTTAAAATTTAATTTTTTGAGTATGAGTGTTTTGCCTGCAGGTATGTCTGTATACCACATGGATGCCTCATGCACAAGGAGGCCAAGAAGAAGAATCCAGATGCCCAGGGCCTGGAATTACAGACAGTTGTTAGCTGCCATGTGGGTGTTGGGAATTGATGAGGGTCCTCTGAAAGGAGCATCCAGTGCTCTTAACCTCTGAGCCATTTCCCCAGTCCTAAGAAATCTCTCTTAACTAAATTCATCAGATCTCTTTACCCTTGTGATTTACTGCACAGAATATACATATTTTCTATAAAATATTGTGGTTATAAGTATATGCTGCTTGTAGGCTATAAACAAGTCTATCAAGCTGGATAATGGATTCCAGGCTCTGAAACTCCTAAAGTGTTTGACACTTACTTGATATCATTAAGAAACATTGCCCACAAATAAAAAATGTGAGCCTTTCTGGGGCATTAATCTCACAAGCCTACCAGAAGCCCAGGAACCATGGCAGGTGAGAGAAGAAGGCCTCTGGACTCTTTCAGCAGTGTAACGGAAATCATCAATTATGTCCTGATCATATACACAACAATAGACACCATTGGCCTCAAATATTCTACTGGACTTTTCTGGTGTGGTCTTTGTCAAATGGCGGCAAGGAACCCCTTTGATTCTGTATAGCCAGATGTGCATCTGGGTTTGATTTAGTTAGTCTATCAAGCATTTGTATGCACCGTCTCAGACACATGGTTTTGCTTCTCTGCTTTCAAGTATGTTCTGTTTACTTATTCAGATGCTGCAAATTAGCTCTGAAATTATTGCAAACGAAGTAAAGAAATCCTTTCTAGTAGACCTAACTAATGTGAATTTCATTACTGACTCAGAGACAGGCGGTCCCTGAGTTCTTGCAGGTCCTGAGACAATAAACACAATACATACAAGCAAATGGACTCAGGTATGTATGTGTTCATGCATACATATATATGTGTGTATATGTATAGAAATATGTGTACATTAAACATATGTGTAAATATGTAACTATATACATATGCATTATACATGTATCTATTATGTAACTATACATATATGTACATATATGTATGTAACAAAAAAATTAAAGAAGGCAGGGGTGGTGGCACACGCCTTTAATTGCGGCACTTGGAAGGTGGATCTCTGTGAGTTCAAAACCAGCCTGGACTACAAAGAGAGTTCCAGGACAGCCAGGACTGCACAAAGAAACCCTGTCTCAAAAATAAAACAAAACAAAACAAAATTAAAAAAAAGAGAAAGCTGCTGGGTGGTTGTGGCACATATCTTTAATCCCAGCACTCGGGAAGCAGAACCAGGTGGATCTCTGAGTTTGAGGCCAGCCTGGTCTATAAGAGCTAGTCCTAGGACAGGTTTCAAAGCTACAGAGAAACCCTGTCTCAAAAAAAAAGAGAAAAGGAAAAGAGAAAGCAAGGGACATGGGGGGAGTTAGGAGAGGAAGGGATGATATAATGTAAATATACTACCTACATATGGAATTCTCAAAAAATTTAAAAATTTTAAGTAAGAACATTAGTATAACTTTCTCAAAAAGTTCTTTTCCTCTTATCTCCCAGCCCCTTGATATGGGCTGAACCTTAGGGGGGGTCCCAGGAACCAGTCACCACTGATGATATGGTTTAAGTAAAAATGCTGCAGATTCCCTGAGAGGTGCAGCAGCAGAAGCGCTGCAGGTCCTCGAGTGGTGGCAAGCAGTGGGCAGCGGGCCAGGAGACCACGCCACAAGTCCCCAAGCAGTAGCAGGTTGCAGGCAGCAGGTCCCAAGACCATAGAAAGCTGTGAAGGCAGCCGGGTTCCAGGCAGGAAGCTGCATGGTGGGTTAGAGACCAAGACAAATAGGCACACCATGCAGAGTGAAGTTGGATATTTATTTAGTGGGTTATGGAAGGGAAGGGGGAAATGGAGAAGAGCAGAGAGAGAGGCAGAGAGAGAGAGGGAGAGAGAGAGAGAAACAGTGGGGGGAATAGGGGGAGAAGTGGGAGAAGGGAGAGACAGAGGCTGCCTCTTTGAGAGAGAAATGGAAAGGAAGGACTCAGGCTGGAAGCTGAAGATCAGCTTGCCTCACCAGATGGGAGTGGGCGTGGCTTGTCTCTTAAAGGAACTGGACAGACCATTACAACTGAACCTTGGGGGGGGTGTCCCAGGAACCAGTCACCATTGAACCTCAGGGGGTCCCAAGAATGAGTCACCATTGTGTTGTAAGCCACTTTTTGGGGTGACTTCTGTTGCTGTCCTAGCCATGGCAGGTTCTTATGTTCCAGGGTAAGGGTGTGTGGATTAGAAATCATAGGAGGAACAGAGATAAAAAAGAAACACAGAGACACAGGTTAATGATGTAGGAGGGTCATCTGTCACTACAGGTTAATAATAGGAGGGCAACTCACTGGATTCTGAATATTGAATTTACCCACATTTATTTTCCATACACTTTTGGACCCCAATACAAAAGTGGGGGAGAAGGTAAAAGGCTGCTTTAGCATGACACAAAGGATGAGAACAGATACCTGCTTCAATACTTGAGACATCAAGCCATTATTTCCTCAGTAAAGTATTTGATGTTTGAGGCAAGAATATGCAGTGAACACACCCTAGACCAAGTATCCTGTAGGCAGCCACTCCCTATATTAAACCTCCTATTTTAAAAGAAGGAGCAGAAGTAGGCTCGAATTCTCTGACCTTTGGCCAGGGTGGAACGG
Organism: Bramus lutescens; assembly: GCA_001685075.1. Lineage (NCBI taxonomy): Eukaryota > Metazoa > Chordata > Mammalia > Rodentia > Cricetidae > Bramus > Bramus lutescens. The sequence continues at coordinate 22,920 of LOEQ01005235.1, forward strand.
ATCTACCTCTATAGGCCATTTTAGTATCCAAAACATTAAGTAACCACACCCTAGGTCAGGGTGTGTAGCCACACTTGTTGTCAACAACTTTGAAAGAGCAAAGCTCAAAACTCTCCGGCCTCCAGTCAAGGTGGAACAGGCTCAAGATCTGTGTGTGTCCTCCATACCATTGAACCTCAGGGGGTTCCAGGAACTGGATTCTTGGAGCTTTCCTCTCCCATAGCCATGTGACTATCTTAGCCTTTGCTCAGCTTCCTCGGTTGCTTCATTAAACCCCGTTACTCTGCAGACAAAAGGACAAAATCTCCTGTGAACTCTGCTGATGTGAATTTCATTAATTGGACATGCGGGTCATTTTTTTACTTCCTCATAAGGAAACATTAATTTGTGAACTTTAAGCCTGTCTATTTAATACATTTTTAAAATGCGGTTTTAAGAATATTTTGAATAGGAAATATTTTCAGTTATTTTAGTCATTACATAGAAAAGTCTTGGTTTGGAGGTTCTTTTTGAATCATTCCCATCAGAAATCAATCGCTATGAAAAAAAAATCACCAAATAAATGACGTCCCAGTGGCTGCCTGTGCTCA
>LOEQ01005235.1:47084-59453 GCA_001685075.1 Bramus lutescens
TCTCTCTCTCTCTCTCTCTCTCTCTCTCTTTCTCTCTCTGTTTTTGTTTGCCTAGACAGATAATTTCTTTGTGAATCCCTGGCTGTTCTGGAACTGACTCTGTAGGCCAAGCTGGCCTTGAACTCAGAGATCCACCTACTTCTGCCTCTGCCTCTGCTGGGATTAAAGGAGTGCACCATCATTGCCCAGCCCCTACTTTTCTTATGCCAGGCATAAAACTAACCAACAAAAATTCAAGACTGACAACAACGAGATCTACAGTATTTAAGTAGATTTTATCTGAACGTCTTGGATGGAGAAATTAATTCAAACTTTTGAAGAACAGAGAAAGAGAAAAGACATGAGAAAGAATCAACATGCACAGAATTAAAACAGTGCTTACTTTATACTTGTCTTTCCCATTTCTTGGCCTCTAGAAACAGTGACTACTAAATGTCCTCAGCTGTGTTGAATGCCTGATTCCCAGCAGGGATGTTAGAAACTTTGCGAGGTCTACCTAGAGGAAATAAGGTCCCTGGGGTAATACTCTTGGAAGTTAGATCTGCTCCCTGTTCACCATCACATAAATGGTGACAGCCACATGCAGCCACCACAGCTGTAATCACAGGCTATGAGCCTATAGCTTTTGGAAACATGCACCTTGACCTTGGAAATCGCTTTTGTCAAGCATTTTGTCACAGCGACCCATCTAATCAGCACAGGCATCTTCCTCTGAGATGTTTCAGAAACAAATATGTCTGCCTCTCATGAAAGCCTGAGTCAGCCCTTTGGCAGGTGCTTCTGTGAGTCTCTTGCTCCTAAGCCTTGCCTTCTGTTCAGTGGTGACACCTTACCCCAGTGCGGACAGGATGACCTAGGATCCCTTCCTTACAGTATCATAATGGCCTCCATGGAAGGATGAAAGATCCTTTTGCTTTTTTTCTCCTTAATACAAAGAAAAACACAGAGTTTGGGCTTAAGACATGGCTCGGAGATTATAAGCACCGACTGCTCTTCCAGCAAACCTGGGTTTGATTCCCAGCACCCACACAGCAGTTCACAACTGTGTTTATCCCCAGTTCCAGGGAATCCAAACATTATATCATAGAAATGGTTCTTTCAAAGATGGAAAACCATCCATCATATTAAAAACAAGGATTTCCTAACTATGATGTTTCCTGTCAAAATTCAACTACCCACAGATTATGCCCAAAAGTTTTCAGTGTGGTTTTCTACTTCCAGGCACTCTCCAGAAGTCGATCTGTACTTTGGTAATAAAGTCTTCCTCATCAAGCAAGTGAGCCATCTACATCAGAGGCCAAAATTGATTGTGCGAAGATGAAGAAGCAGCTTTGTTCCTTTTGGCCAGGTTGAACAGCAGGCCTCCTCTTGCAGTATCTGCTAGGGAGAGGGAGACTGGATAATGCCAGCAGAGGAAGCACACAAACTAATATGCCAGACGTGCCTACTGCTGCCATAGGGGCACAACGTTATGGGCGTAGCAAATCAATCACTTTCTTGTTGGATTAAAATGTACTCTACAAGACAGAACTCATGCCTGGTACATTTACAGGGCCTAAACCTCACAACTGGGTAAGTCATAGACCCTGGGGGAGGAGTTTTGGCCACTATTTCACTAGACAAACATAATAAACTACCCCCGAGCTCTGATAAGGACTTTATATCTACAGATCAGCGCATCTCTCAACCTTCACTAGGACCTTCTTCTTGCAGTAGATGGTGGTTAATGACAGAGGCCCACAATTGGTCAATATGTAGAAGATACAAGACTATAGTGCTGAGCTCTAAATAGGGTGTTCATATCACAGGCCCACCTCCACGGCTCGGGGATTATCATAGAAGAGGGATGGAAAGGTTGTAAGAGCCAGGGATAGTGGATGTCTGTGGCAAAACCATATCTGTCAATCATGGTAGGGTCATGGCATTGTGAACTCATGTCACTGCATGCATAATATCTGAGCAAAACTGAGTCAAAATCCCAGCATGGATGAGGGTGGAGCTCCTGAAGTCTCCTCCTGAGCTGAGGAACCACTGGCAACTGATGGCTCCTGAGGGAGGAAGAGTTCGTTTCCTTCAGGGCTACTGTCTCTGGGAAACTCCTCGTGCTCACATAGATGTTCTGATACCCCATATACAGGTGTCACTAAGTGGACTCCAAATTAAAAACAGTGCAAGAAGTTGGGAGAGAAAATTGGTGGAGAACAGGAGAACACCTAGAGAGGGGAATAGATGTAGATTTGATCAAAACGTGTTATATGAATGCATGAAATTCTCAACAACAAAAAATAGCTAATCTTACAAATCAAATATGCTTGCGTGGTGCCTGATGCTCCCAGTCTCTTCCCACAGTCTGAACCCACCACGGAGCTTTCTAAACTTACCCACAGGAATTCATCCAGGGTCGGAAACATGGTTTAAGCCCAGCCACATGGAGACCTGCCTCAGGGCCACACAGAGACCCGCCTCAGGGCCACACGGAGAACCGCCTCAGGATTCTAAAAATCTAGAACTGGCTGAAAGAATATACTTTCCTTATAGAGATGAACAAATTATGGGTCAAAGAAAACTCCATTTTTCCCCATGAAGAACTAGATTTTCCACACTGTTAAACCAAAACCAAATTCCTAGGAAAGCACAAGTGAGTTTCAAGAAAGCCCACAGAGTGGAATGCCAGGCTCCAGCCATTGAGGGACCGGATCTCTTTGGTTCTAGAACATTTATTTACCCTTCAATTCTCTAAGCTTTCTTACATTCTCTCAATCAAGCTCAAATTGGCTTAAATTACATTGGAGTGAGTTTCTTCTCTTGTAAACAAAATGGCCTTGTATACACACTATACAGAATAAACCAGCTTCTCTGGGAAAGGAGACACACAAGACAAGCTATTTTTTTTTCAATTAATACAAGAAAATCCCGCATGTGCGATCTGGAAGTCCTTCTCTGGCAATAGAATTACCTTATACATAGCCACGTAGGACTTTAAGGAAGTGGGTTTCTAGTGTCCTAGCATGTCACAAACCCAACACATTCGTGCTCAGCAGCTGTTGAATAGAGCTTTACAGGAACCACAGACTCCCTTTCTATTGAGCCACTTATATCTGTCACTTGACTTAGGACATAACTGTGACACACCTATGAACGCAACCTCTGGTAGCTATGGGCAAACCTGTGGCCCATGGAGCAAAATGGTTACAGAGCAAACCGAGAAACTGTAAATCAAATCAAATCTTATCTAAGTGCTAAAATTAACAAAACTGTGGTAGTGGTTTGGGGTGGTACGGTTGGTGAGAAATCGCATGAGCCTCTAATTAAGATTTGCGCTGATACAAAAGAAGCAACAACACTGTCCGGACAGTCCCTGCCACCACTCAGGCCTGCCTCCCACAAGAGCCTGGGGAGCCTCGGAACACAGGTCCTCCAGCCTGCTGCTTCCCCTACTTCCCTCCAAGAGTGCTGGAGAAGGGCTGCAACCTGCTGCACTGTTCTCAGGGCCCACGAAGAGCTACTTCAGACCTGCGCAAGTCAACGCACAGAGAAATTCAGACTTGGGTGATGTAACACGAATGATAAAAAACCAGAGACAGATATTGGGGTTCAAGCTAAAGACCAGAAAAGCAAAACAGCCCAGCCGCTAGAGGTTCTGACCTGAAACAAGACTGGGTGACTGCAGATGGATCCCTGAGCCTCTGCCTCCTGCCATTTTATATTCCCCTTTAGTGCTGGGATTAAAGATGTGTGACTCCCTATTACTGGTACTAAAGGTGTGCGGCACCACTGCCTGGCCTCTAGTGGCTCAGTTTTACCCTCTGATCTTCAGACAAGCTTTATTTATTAAAACACAGATAAAACATCACTCCATTGGGTGAAGTCCTGACGAAAAGCTGAATAACTTCCTGACATTTGGTACAAGGTCTTAGCTGTCATGGGGAAGAAGAGAAACCATATGGGCCTTTATTTTATACTGTACACTCACTTTAAAAGTGATAGGGAAACACAAGAGGGCTATTTCAACAATTCTTTTTCTCTCTCTCTCCCTCCCTTCCCTTCTCCTCCCCATCCCCCCTCATGCTCTGTGTGTGTGTGTGTGTGTGTGTGTGTGTGTGTTGGTATACATGAATGTGTGTGCATATGAAGGCCAGAAATTGATATCCAAAGTCAAGCATAGTAGCATATGCCTTTAATCCCAGCACTTGAGAGACAGAACCAGGTGGGTCTCTGTGAATTTGAGACTAGCCTGATCTACATAGGGAGTTTCAGACTAGCCAGAGCTGCATGATGAGATTCTGTTTTAGAAAAGGAGGGAGAGAGAGAGAGAGAGAGAGAGANAGAGAGAGAGAGAGAGAGAGAGAGAGAGAGAGAGAGAGAGAGAGAGGAGGTTGACATCACGTGTCTTTGCCAACTCATACTTTGAGACAGGGTCTCACTGAAGCTTACCAATTCAGCTATTAGCTACCTGGGGGATCCTCCAGTCTCTGCCTCCCCAGCACTGGGATTACAGGTGTGTATTGCTCCCATGTCTCCAGCTTTTCTGTGTGGCTGCTACCGATCAAACTTGGTCATCATGCTTGCACGGCAACACTACCAGCCGAGCCATCTCCCTAGCCCCACTATGGCTCTTTGTCCCCCTCACCCATATCCTCAGAAGGCATCTTCCGCCATAGATAACAGCTAACGTATATTTCACTAGCAAAATGCTAGTTTCAGCTCTGAAGACTGTTCCTTCCCCACTAGTGTACACAATAAATTGTGATAAAACTGGAAGATGCTAAAAAAAAAGAACAAGACAAAACAAAAACCCCACACTTTCTTTTACTAAATTTCATGCATTCTTACACTGGAGCGACAAAAGCTCTCAATAGACTTCACAGTTCTGAGCACAGTGCTGGGGTGGAGTTCTTACCTGTAATACAGAGCCCTGGTGCGGTCCTCGGGGAAGGAAGAGGAAGTGGGAAAGGGGAACAAGCAGGAAAGGAAGATGAAAGAGAAGAGAAAAGGAGAGGAGGAGGAGAGGGTGGAAAGGGAGGGCATCATTACTCCACTTTGCCGGCAGAAGGTAATCTACCAAGCTATGTTGTTACTATTGTGTACTTGGAACCGATTTTTAAGAACATTTAAGTTTTTAATAATGCAGGAGATGGGGAGATTGCTCGTGTGCCAACACTGAGGGAGAGACCGACAGAGCCCCGGGGCTCACGAGCTGGGTAGCCTAGCCATATGGNATGGTTCGGTAACAGATCAGGCTGGAACCCACAGAGATCTGCCTGACTCTGACTCCTGAGTGCTGGGATTAAAGGCATCCACTACCACACCCGGCTGAGAGATCATCTTGAAGTGACAAGGTGGACAGTTACAGGAGAAGAGGTCCAAAGTCCCACTCTGGCCTCCATATGTGCACACATCAGTGTTCTCAAATGCCTACACCACAAACGGCATAGACAGACACAGGCAACGGAACATTTAAGTTCTTGATAATACATAACAAATTAATTGAATCTCAAATTAAATTTTGAAAGATACTTTGGCAAGAATGGAAAGGAAGCTGATGTCCTTTCTGTGGGAGAACACGCAGCAGAATTTAAGAATCTAAATGACATCAGGAAATAGCTGGTCTCTAGATAAATGTGTTTGTCCTCTAACGTGATTAATAGCTACATCATTTTGGGCTTTGAAATGAAATCGTTTCCCGGTGTTGTAAGATAATGACTGTTAAATAAATTGCTTATTTTTTGTTTCACCCTTTTATTTCCAGTGATGAAGGGAGCAGATGCAGCCAGCTCCTCCTCTGGGGAGGGCAAGTCAGTGGTCCATGGGTTGGAATTCTTCCTTTTATGCTTAGAATAACAAACTCCAGGGTCTGGACGGTTAGTGTTTAAAACTTGTTTATTTGTTTGTTTTTCAGAGAGAGAGAGAGAGAGAGAGAGAGAGAGAGAGTGTGTGTGTGTGTGTGTGTGCAAGCCATGATGTGTTATGTTGCTATGCGGAGGTCAGAGGACAATTTGTGGGAGTCAGCAGCTCAGGGGGTTCTGAGGCTCAAACTCAGGTCATAAGACTTGGTGGTAAAAGTCTTTCCCTGCTGAACCGTCTTTCCTGCGCTGAAGGGTGAGTGTGTTCATGTTATGACCAAAGATTTAGCTCCCTACAGCCAGTAGAATGAGGGATGGGTGGGAAGTCACCTTTCTTCCACAGAACAGTGGACATGACGTCGGCTCCACAAACATCGGCAGCTAGTCCATTCCTCCCGTGCTCACCTGTGTCTGGCCCCTAACTCCCCTGCTCCAGAACATGCTGGAACTGACTCATAGGCTCACACAAGTTCCACTGTGCTACTTGCACGCACGGGGGGCTCCTTGCAAGCACGGCACATGCCCGGTGTTTGAGCTTTAATCCTGGGCTTCTTGGCCAGGACAGTCTGCCCTCCATTTCGCCCTTGGATGATTCATGGCTTCATCTACCCAGAAGGCTGTCTCGGAACATCTGTTTCACATGGCACAGTGCCAGTCTTCATTCCTCTTCCCGGTTTCGTCTCTCCCTGGAACTCATTGTTACATGATGTTACATTACACACTCACTTTCTGTCTCTCTACTGGGAAGTACCTAAGGGCAAGGACTTTGTTCAGTTCACCGCGCAGTCTCCTGCGCCTAGGAACGTAGGGCTCACAGAGTCTATGGCGATGCGTTCATACACAGTGAGGAGTGGGTTGGCGAGGGAGTGAGCGAGACAGAGTGGTAGTGGGGCAGTGCGGAAGAGTCTGCACCGTTTCGCAGTGTGGAGCGTGGACCGGAGTTTTAAAGAGACTTGCTTTTTATTTATGTATGTGAGAGTGTCTTGCTTACACACACAAACACACACACACACACACACACACACATTTACCACATGTGTGCAGTGCCTATGGGGGTTAGATGGCGCTGGATTCCCTAAAACCTGAGCCACAGAGAGTTGAACGTTGCCATGCGGCTGCTCTTGCAGAACCAGTGTTGTTTTGTTTTGTTTATCCAGACAGGGTTTCTTTGTGTAGTCTTGGCTGTCCTGGAACTAGCTCTATAGATCAGGCTGGCCTTGAACTCACGGAGATCCACCTGTCTCTGCCTCAGCAGCCAGTGTTCTTAATCCCAAAGCCATCTCTCTAACCCCAAGCATGGACTTTGGAGGTAACGGAATTTTCTACCTGTAAACTCTCTAAACTTCATTTGGCTTGTGGGATTACTGTACAGATTAAAGGAAGAGCTATGTGGAGCCGAATAACCACTGTTTTCCCATTGCTCCAGCCCTCTTATTGAATAGATAGGGAACAAAAGGTAAATCGAGGCAAAGACACTCTACATAGCAGCATATCCAATTTTAAGACTACCGTTTCCAGGTAGAGAAAAGTGAACCTTTTACACCTGCATAAAGCTGTGCTTAACAAGTATTGAAACTCTTAGTAGACGCATGCACTTTGACCCAGTTTTATATCTGCAATTTAATCTTAAGAAAAAATAATCTATGGGAGCAAAGGTTTAGTTATACATATTTTTTCATAGCCTTATTAATAATGGCAAGAATTAGAAGCACATGCAGTGTTTGACAGGGAACTGGTTTAATGAGTTACAGTGTGCCCATGCTATGTAATATTGCATGGCAACCTAGAAGGAAATTGTAGAATATTTAGTAATGTGAGAAAAATGCTTACATTATTCCATTTAAAAGGACCAATGTGGCCAGTAAGCTAGCTAGCTCAGTAAGTAAGGGGGCTTGCCACCAAGCCTGGGAGTCCCGCAAATTGTCCTCTGACTTCTGCCATGTTCCATGTAATACACACACCCACACACATAAACACACACACATACAGAAAACAAATAAATATAAAATATAGCCTATTCCAAGACATCTGCTTGACTAAACTCATGGTAAAGCAATTGTATTTTCTATATTTTTCAATAGTAAACATTCTTTTCAAGGCTGATGTATTTATTTAGTTTTTATTCAATCATTTTTGTGGCTCTGGGAACTGAACCCAGGACCTTGTGCCTGCTATGCTAGGCTAGCCTACAGCTGATGTTTTCAATTTTAGGAAAAACAGCTTGCTGACATGATTATGAGAAAATGCTACTACACTTTGTGTGTTTGGGGGGGATGAGATGATCCTAAATTTGAAGACATGTCCCTGGTCCTTGCAGGATGGATCACTTATCTTCTTTGCCAAGTGTCATGGCTTTTTAAATCTATCATAGATAGATAGATAGATAGATAGATAGATAGATCTATCTATCTATCATTTATTTTATTCAAGGCAGGGTCTCACTGTGCAGTCTTGGCTGTCCTGGAACTCACTACGCAGACTTGACTGACCTCGAACTCACAGAGAGCCTCCTCCTCTACCTCCAAAGTACTGAGATTAAAGGCATGCATTACTGTGCCTCCTTAATACCATGGTTTTAAGTGGTCAATCCGCCTCAAGGCCTTGGCCCACGGCAGATCCCAGAGCCCCCAGCTTCATGACTGTGTGTGTCTGAGCCTCCACCTTACTCTGTATTAGCGCATTTAACTGATGACCTTAGCTGTGTTGCATTTTTAAAAGTCAAATTGACTTGGAGCATTGCTCATTAGATTTAAGTACTAGATGATTCATCATTTACGGTAAATCTATTAGATGGAGTACTCTGTAAGATTCACCATTGTCAGCGTGGCGGGCCTGCCTGGAAATTAAGGATGAGAGAAGAAATTAGAGGAGAGAGATACCTATCTGTGATTTGAAATTTAAACTTAAACAGCTATGGTGAGCATCTGAGCCTCAGTCAAAGAGGACGAAGGCATCTGCCACATGTCTAAGACGATCCCCTCTAATAATAGCCCAGGACCTCCTGGTGAACGGATGCCTTGCTTCATAAGGAAGAGAAAGGCTCGCATGTTAAAATACTTTAAGGAGTGCTTCCTACCCTTTAAAAAGATACTCACCACGTAGCTTGGCTGCATATGTGATCCATGTAACTAACAGTCGTGGTCTCTGCTGGTTAAATATAGCTTCAAACCAACAGCATGTTCGGCTGGGGGCTCTGGCTCACCAGATGTTGTTCCACTAATAGAGAGTGAGCTCATCCCTGGTGTGGACGGTTATTCATTTGGGAGAGAATAATGAAAGTGAGACAATCATTACGTCACCTTTTCCTGTACATTGCCCTCCCCTACCGCTAACAAGGAAACATGCTGCCGAGGAAGCTGGAAGCTAAGTCATGTTCTTGTTTTTGTGGATTTATGAAAAGTGAAGCATGGGATCTCCCCTGCCCAAATGAAGCTTTAATACACTGTTGAGCATCTACGTTCGGAGAGCTGGGTTTGCGGAGGGCTGCCATCTCTGGCTGGAGCACTTTGGTACGAGCTCCCGCTCCCAGCAGCATTGTCCTTCCTTCCCTTCCCTGCTGCATTTATCTCATTGTCTTCAGATGCTCACTGGGGAGGCAGAGATGTTTCTAGAAGCATAAAAACTTCTGAATAATTGAGTAAAAATTTAAAACAATGCTTATGAGATCATGTCTTTTTTCATTTGAATGACTCATCTGGGCTATCTATCAAGCCACAAGTTCAAGCTAGGATAAAATTAATTTATAGATAATAATGTAAAGGGGGGTTAGATATTATAGTATATTATACATTTATTACATATACAAGAAAATACACATTACAGTATGTAACCAATATTTATATACAAACGTATGCATTTTTATCAAACCTAAAGCAGAGGCTGGAGGGCTGGTTAAGCCTAAAGTGTGTATATTACTCCAGAATTCAGATCCCAACACTCACGCTGGGTGGTCACAATGACCTGTGACTCCAGCTCCAGGGAATCTGATGCCCTCTTGTGGATTCTAAAGATACTGCATTCCTGTATGACCCTGTTCACTCAGACACGCACACACACACACACACACGCAACTTTTGTGTGAGATTATCTTTAGAAATCTCACATTTATTAATCAATATCCTTAACTCCTACTGAAATTTGTTTCAACTCCCCTCTGAATACAGAAGTGTCTTGAGTCCCAGCAACGTGCTAATTAGTGATGTTTTTAAAGCCCTCGGCGTTCTGCAAGGGCTCAGACTGACTTTGTTTCCCTCGTCTTTATCCATCTCATTAGAACAACACCACAAAAGAAAGGTGCATTTTTAATGACAGCACTTGATGACTGTCTATGTGGCCCTGGCACCAGCTCCTCATTTTCTGGTAAGCCAGGCGAGCTTCCCGAAGGCAACTGTGGAGGCACCCATGAAGAACTCTAGTGGCCAAGAAAATGCATGCCCGAAGATAAAGCCTCCATATTCTTAATTTTGTTCTCTTCTCTCCCATGTCGATCCTGCTCCCTATCTGTCTCCATCCATACATGTTTTCTCTGGGAGCGCTGACATGAAAAACTGCGTTCCTGGGAGTGGCCCCAGATCCACCCCTTTCTCCATTTCCCTCCAGGTGTCAGTGTTCCCACTCGGGATGCAGGACAGGCGGATCTCTGTGAGTTCGAGGCCAGCCTGGTCTACGGCTCTAGTTCTAGGACAGGCTCCAAAACTACAGAAAAATCCTGTCTCAAAAACAAACAAACACAAAACAAAACAACAACAACAACCAAAACCATTAGAATAATTAGAGAACCCGTCAGTGGTGAGGTGTTTGGCTATAGCAGTGTTCTGGGGTAGATGAGACCCTGTGAGTGTGTATGTGCCTCTGTCTGTGTGCTGAGGTTTGTAGAATAATATGCACTGAATTTTGAGAATTTTTTTATTAGGTAGTAAGCTTTGAGTGATCTTTCTCATTCTTGGTAATTTCTACATTACTTGCATTTAAAACATAAGAATGTTTTTAATGGAAGAAATAGAAATATTAAAATCCAATTTCATATGGATCAATTACCATATTTTTCAGAATAGATACTAACCCAGATCCTATTTACTCACTCCAGAGCAGTTCTCTCAGTGGGGAAATCACACCTCATTACATCCCCACCCTTCAAGGATCCCTCCCATCCTTGCTCTGACTTGGCAGAGTAATTTGCTTCAGCCAGTGGGGCTACAGTAAATATGCTGTAAGCAGAGGTCTATAGTTCTACCCTGAGATCATGGTCTAGCTGGAGATTAACACACATCTTTCAGAAGACTTCAAGTTTCTCTTGGTCAACCCAGTATGTGTGTACGTATGTGTGCACACACAGTGTGTGTAAGAGATACAGAGCTTTAATTACTTTAGGTTAAACATATTTTTAGATTTATTTATTTTATGTGTGCTTGGGGATATGCTCTTGTACACAATGTTGTGGGATAATGCTCTTGTATACTGCAAAGATTTGTCACTTGTGTTTAATAAAACACTGATTGGCCAGTAGCCAGGCAGGAAGTATAGGTGGGGTAACAAAATGAGGAGAATTCTGGGAAGAGGAAAGGCAGAGAGATGCAGTCATTATCCAGACACGGAGGAAGTAAGATGAGAATGTCTTACTGAGAAAAGGTAACAAGTCACATGGCTAAACATAGACAAGAATTATGGGTTATTTTAAGTTGTGAGAGCTAGTTAATAATAAGCCTGAGATAATAGACCAAATAGAGTTATAATTAAAATTGTTTTTTATGTTATTATTGGGGTCTGGGTGGCTGGGAAGCAAAATTGCAGTCCCCTGTTACAAATGCACCCAAATATTTGGCAAGAATTTGCACATAAAGCCTGAAAAGGCTTTAAAAAAGAATTCTAGACAGACAAGAGTACAGTCTAGCATAACTTCTTGGTAACCATCTTTACTCTGGTCGGCTCTCTTTGCTGGCAGTGAGCAGAGGCACGGCTTCTTTAAGAAAGACTTCCTGACTCAGCATTAGTGGCAGAAATCTTGCAGCTCTTTTGAGACATGCTGCCACTAAATACTTAAATGGTGTTTATGAGCAGCCAGGAGCCAGTTTCTTGGTGTTGGCATGGACCTAGAAACTTCACAGAGTTGTGACAATAAGTGTGGGTCCTGCCTTACCTCTCACCATGAAGCCAGACTCTCAAAAAGCTAAAATATAGGTTAGAGCCAGCTGCTAAATCTGCAGTTTTAATCCTAGCTATACTACTTAACATATTAAAGACTCATGTGGTCAGAAAAAGATAGAGATGAACAGGAAAGGCAGAGCAGATGAAAAAACCTCTAAACTGTTTGTAGGGTGTTTAAAAATATAGGCTTGGGAGAGAAAAGAAAAAGGATAGAGAAAGTCCTTTAAAAAAGAAATAGAGAGTAGTAGTGACACACGCCTTTCATCCCAGCGCTCGGGAGGCAGGGGCAGGCAAATCTCTGAGAATTTGAGGCCAGCCTGGTGTACAGAGTGAGTGCCAGGACAGGCTACAAAGCTACAGAGTAACCCTGTCTCAAAAAACC
>LOEQ01005235.1:64051-86954 GCA_001685075.1 Bramus lutescens
GGAGGGAATTGGGAGGAGGGAAATTTTTAATAATAATAATAACAAAATAAATCTAAAAAAATTTAAAAAATGAAATACAAATGAAATATCACTACATTTCCCCTTTTGTCTAATATAAAAAAGAAGGCTATAACTAATATAAGAAATATATAATAAGTACAATGACTATATACAATATGCATCAACAATGTCTAGTCCATTTTCATTTGACAAATTCAGAGAAAATATTCCATATCTATCCTTATCTTGGTGAGTCCAAAATCTTAAACCTAGTTTACTTTCTATCATAACTTGCTTTTTGCCTCTGATAAACAAGGAAAACTATAACTATCTAGTCTTCAACTCCTTCAGAAGCCCAAGAAAGAAATAAAATTAACTGAGTAAGAAGGAAGTGAGAGCAAGCAACTTCCAAAAGTTGAGAGAAATGATAGAAACAGCTAGCTGCCTGGACAATCACACCAAGTTCCTCTGCAATGTTGGGGCATTCATCTTCGGTCAACAGACCTACCATACTCCTGCTTGATTAATTAGGAAAGCATATTGTCAGCAATTGAGGTATGGGCATTTTCTTGCCCAGTGACTTACTTTTGCCACAAAGAAAGTAAACTTCATGTGGCATTTCTTTGATATCCATTATCTTTTCTGAAGTACATTGGTACTGTCAGGAGCAGACATATCTCATTGCCATAAAAAAGAACCTTTATTATTAAAGTATCTTAAATACCACATCCTGTAAATCTCCGAAGTGTTTGAAGATGACCTTTTTATCTAAAATACATTTTTGTTTGACCTTGAAAACATACCTAATGTGACTGCAAGTTCAATTATAATATGTGATTAGGTGACTAACTACTAACCTGTATTTTCTTATTATCTTAGTTGCTAATAATAATTTTCAAGGCTAAAAATTTGCATTACATTGTTAAATGAGTTGTGTAGGTATAATACCTTGAACAGGAGCAGAAATGTACATATAGTACATTCTAAAAATTAATCTCAAATTTGTGTCAATATACAAAATTTGTATACAATATACAAAAATTCAATCCACTATAAAACATTTAAGACTAGTAGTTGTTTTTTAAAAGTAGATTCAATAATCTACTTTTCTTATCTAATCATATCTATATCTTCACTTTTTTCTTTTCAAAGTAGATTTGATAATTTACCCTTTTATCCTATCACATATCCCCTTTTTTTTCCTTTTCAGAACAAGAACTTTGAATCCAATCTCTTTTGTTCAATTTTCCTCCTGACTGTAACCAATAACAATGGGTAACCAACTCCTCTAAACAATGACAAATATCCATTACCCATTGAACAACCAAAAACCACCTACCCAACCTTTTGGGAATGTAGGTGTCATATTCTTAAATTTACTTCCTGCCATCTGGGGTGGGGCAACAGCATATTTAGGGAACGCTAAAAAGAAAAAATTGCATTAATTTTCAAGTCCTGGGAGAGGTAACTGTATCATTTGTTGTCCAGTCTCTGCATAATGGGAAAGTGCAGGGCTTGTCTCAAGTACTAGCTAGAGAAATCTGTTAGGCTGGATGATCTCAGCTAGCCACCTCGAAATTGTTCTGAGCAGTTTGTAGTTTGTAGTCCAAAGTCAATCTTTAGGTAGTGTTTTTCAGCTTAGTGGTGTTATCATAGTCCTGAAGGACATCATTGTGGGGCCCCATCCTCCTTTTGGAAACATCCAAAGTCACTATTAGGCATGCTCATGATTCACTGCAGAAAACTGATAGAGACTCAAAGCTAAAATCATGTATAGGAAAGTAGATAAACCCTTTTTCTATAGTTAGTACTCTATATGACCACTAATATCATGACAAAAAGGTTAAAAATGCATACCTTAAGAAAAGTTGTTAAAGAGTCAATATAAAACCCAAGGATTAGAGATTAGTAGCAATAAGATAGTCCTTAATTTTTGTTTTTCTTCTATACCATATCAAGTGGCTCTTCTAACATGAGATAGAGATTTTGGAATTCACTTTAATAAACATGCTTGGGTTTAGAGAAGGAGAGAGCTATACTTCAACTTTAAAGTCAGCTTTAAATATTTAATTAGACTGGGACTACAAAAAGAACATTTGCATTACATATCTGTTGATAACAGCAGAAACAAGCATTTGGGAAGATTTATGAAATTTTATCCCATTGGAAATGTGGTATAACAATAGGCCAATTTACTCTTTTTTTTTCTGGATGATTTATCCTTTTGCTACAGATGTCTCATTTGTCCAGTGGTCTTCAGATTCCTTAGCTGAATATCCTTATTTTCCTGAAAAAAAACAACAAAAACAACAAACAAACAAACAAACAAACAGAAACAAAACCCTTTCCCAACCCAAACTTTGAGGAGATTCTCTTTTGGCAAGTTAAATTTGATCAAATGAAAATCATTTGTTAGTTTCATAAATTAGTTTAAACAACCATGCTGTTTGATGAACTGTTATCTCTTCTAATTAAGAGGTGTCTCTTGTTCAAATCGAACCTTTATTAATTTTGATGGTATCTATAGCTTTTTCTTCTCCTCTGGAAACAAAAGCAAAACCCCTTCCCCAGTGTAACACATGTCCTGGTTTCCATTCTGAGGTCAGTACATCTTTAAAGTATATCAGTTGATTTAATTCCATAGTTTTTCTTCTATCCAATGTCTCTGCAACTGTTGTTCTTTTCTCATTAGGATTTAGAAAATTCGAAGTTAATAAAGCATTGTGCAATCTATTTCTAGGGATATTTATCAACCCTTTCTGTTTATTGAGAATTCAGTTTGATCTTTCTATAACTGCCTGGCCTGTAGAATTTGAGGTATACCTGTAATATGCTTTATATT
Organism: Bramus lutescens; assembly: GCA_001685075.1. NCBI lineage: Eukaryota > Metazoa > Chordata > Mammalia > Rodentia > Cricetidae > Bramus > Bramus lutescens. The sequence goes on from LOEQ01005235.1 coordinate 66,894, forward strand.
ATAATAAGCAAAAAACTACTTCATTTTCTTAGAGAGATATGCCTGAGCATTGCCTGTTTTTATTTCTACAGGTATACCCATGATGACAATAACTTCTAGCAAATGTATGATTATTGAATCAGCTTTTTCCAAACTCAAAGCAGTTGCCCATTAAAAATATGAATAGGTATCAATGGTGCAGTGTAAATATTTTAGTCTTCCAATTTCTAAAAAATGTAACACATCCGTCTGCCAGATTTCATTCCTTTGAGTGCCCTTTGGGTTATATCCTGCAGGTAGTGGTGTTTGGTTGTATAAAGAACAAGTAGGATATTTCCTTATAATTTTCTTTGCTTGTTGCCACATGATAGAAAAGTCTTTTTATTAAAAAAAAACCTTTGCTGTTGACATGATACTTTTTATGAAATTCTGAGGCCTTCAGCACATTTCCAATCGATCATTGATTGATTTATATTATTACCTTGTGCTAGAAGACCTGGCAAATCAGTATGGGATCAAATGTGTATTACATATATATGAAATGATTTCTACTTCTGATTGTATCTTGTAACTGAATAAATAATAAAGTCAATTCTGTCATCTGGTATAAATTCAGTGGTTACAATATGCAAAATGACTCTTTTTGTATATTGTGAATTGGTAACTATGTTGAGAGGTTCTTTAATATCCCTTAATACCATGAGAATAGCATAGAATTTTGACTTTTGGACAGAATCATAAGGACTTTGTTCTAATTTACTTAAATTTTCTGATTTGTTACTGGCCTTTCCTGATTTATTTGCATCAGTATAGAATGTTGGGGCTTCAGTTATTGGTGTGGCCCATACAATGAGAGGAAGGATCCAGTTAATTCTCTTTATAGGTTTAATTCTCTTGCTTCTGGGATAGTTGCTGTTAATCTCTCTTTAAAAAATTGCTACAAGGTCTTTATCAGGGTTCATTTTCTTCCCCTAATTTGTCAATTTCATTGTTATTAAAAGATACAATAATTTCTGCTGGGTCTATTCCTACTAATTGATGAAGTCTCAGTTTTCCTTTTAGAGTTAACCAGGGACTATTTCCATGTGAATTTTTAATTTTTTACACAGTTTATGTGATAAAGCAATCCATTCTAAGATAATATCTTGCCTCTGCATTAAAATTCATGTAGGGGAATATTGGGAGGGTAATATAACCAGAATACAGTTAAGATTTGAATCTACATAATCCACATGTGACTTCTGTAATTTCTCTTCAGTGAAAGCCAATTCTCTCTCAGCTTCAGATGATGATTTCCTGGGACTATTTAAGTCCTTGTCACCATCTAAGGTTTTGTTTAAATTAATCAGGTACTCAGGACTTATCCCAATAGTGCACTGTGGATGGAAAATGATTCCTAAAAATCTTTGAAAGTCATTAAGAGTCTGCAATTGATCTCCCTTAATTTGTGTCTTTTGGGGTCTAATTTTTGTAAACCTATTTTATAATCTAAATAATTAATAGCATCTCCTCTATATTTTTCAGGAGCAATTTGTAATCCCCAATGAGGTGAAATTTTCTTTACTTCTTCAAACATTTTTTCTAAATTATCTACATTTGAATCAGACAGCAAAATATATGACATGTAATGATAAACTATAGATTCAGGAAATTGCTTATGTATCATTTCCAATGGCTGACTTACAAAATGCTGGCACAGGGTGGAGCTATTTAACATTCCCTATGGGAGAATCTTTCATTGATATCTCTTAGCAGGCTCAGAATTAGTATAAGTAGGCATTGTGAAGGCAAATATTTCTGTCTTTTTCTTGTAAAGGTATAGTGAAGAAATTATCTTTTAAATCAATAACAATAAGAGGACATCCTTTAGGCAATAGAGAAGGCAAAGTAATTCCAGACTGTAGAGAGCCCATTGACTGAATCACCTTATTAATAGCTGTTACCATTCTTCATTTTCCAGATTTCTTTTTAAAAACAAATACAGGAGAATACTAAAGACTGGTTGATTTTTCAATATATCTAGTTGCTCCTGTACCAGCTGTTCTAAAGCCTGCAGTTTCTCTGTTGTTAAAGGCCATTGTGCAACCCATAAATGTTTGTCTGTCAATCATTTTGAAGGTATGGCTCTTGGTGCCTTTGAAATTTCAGCAGCTGTTGTGTCCTGTTCTTGTATAACCTTAATGGTCAATGACTGTTCTTTTGAGTATCTTGTAATATTTTTCTGAGAAACATACATTAATTTATGATTTGCTTCTAAGATTGGGGAAATGTTAATCTAAGTATTCCATTGATGTAACAAATCATTGTCCATACAAATTTATTGATATTTTAGCCACATATGGTTTTAATATTCTTCTATATCCTTCTGGCCATATACATTCAACCCATCTCATGCTCTGCTTTACCTGAGATAAAATTTCAATTTCTAAAAACTGAACATTTACATCCTGAAGAAACCAATCTGGATGCCAAGATTCTGATGACATTATTGTTCTGTATGTCTGACTAGCACAGCTGTTTTGTGTTCTGATATTCATGCAAGTTTTATTTATTTAAATACAAATGAAATATCACTACATGTAAGGGCCCAAATTTATTAGAACCCACTCCCACAAACAACAAGATGACAACATTAATCCCTGTGTGGAGGTAAGAACCCTCAGAAGCTTTTAAAGATCTTACCTCAGTCTAGTATGATGAATCTCACCTAGCACTGAAGAGGCAGAGGCAAGAGTGAGCTCCAAGTCAGCTTGGCCTAATGTAACTGAAAGTTTCTCCTCTACCTAGAGTTTCCAAGTAATCACTCTGGGACTTAATATTAATTACAAAGTGTTGGGCCTATTAGCTTGGGCTTATTATTAACTAGCACTTACAACTAAATTAACCCATTTCTATTAGTTTATATTTTACTACAAGGCTCATGACTTGTTATCTTACATCTTGCTTCTCCAGCAACTGCTGGTGTCTCCCTGATTCCACCCTTTTTCTTCCTATATCTCTGTTTGGACTTCCCACCAGAATTGCTATTAGTCAAATCAGCTTCTTTATTCTGATGGTAATAAAATATATTCACAGCTTACAAAGAGACATCCCATATTAGCCTACCTCAGTTCCAGGCCAGTTAGAGCCACATAGTGAGAACCTCTATATTAGTCCAAATAAGAACTTTGGAAAAAACCCTATCGACTGCTCGTAAATTGTTTGCAACTATACTAGACAGTAATCTTGAAACTTAACCATCACTTTACTGTTGCAGGAGGATCCCATAAAGAGAACATTGCCCCCATGACAGCAGAATGTGATTCTAGAGGACAATGTCCCCTCTCCCAAAAAGGTTTGCCCTCAGGGTTGGGAACACCGTTTAGGGGTTGTTGATTATTTCTTGTATCAGGTAGAGGGTTGGGGTGGAAACTATGTATGTTCAAAAAACGGGGAGTTAATAATAGTGGATAATGGAGTGGATATTTGTGAGCTATTATTTATGAACAATTTACATTGGTATAGTTTTTTGTGTATTGATACAAGTTCAAATTATATTTGTTATTTCTGTTTACAATATTTGTACACCTATGCAAAGTTAGTCTGTCAGATTGTATACTTGCATGTTTCTACCTCTGTTTAGTACATTTTGTATATTGATACAACTTTTAGGATATATTTTCATACTGCATTATATATTATTCTTACCTCTGATCAAGATACTTATACATTGTTTACATTTTGAGGTCATTGTCCTGATTTGCTGCACATTTGTTTACAGATTATTTAATATTCTGACATGAAGTCTTAGTCTTTAAGTTATACAGGTATTAAATATTATAGGTTAATAATTGTTCGTGTTTACATATAGTCTGATTAATTAGGTTCTTTAGATACACAGAGATTGTATTCTGCCTAGATAGATAATCTTCAACCACTTCCAGGACCTGTAGAACATGGCATTTAAATAACTTAGGTTTCTGTTGACATGAGATATGATTGCTCCTGACAGCACCAATCTATTTCCGAGAGAATGTTGAGCACCAAAGACACTCTACTTGGAGTTTGTTTTCTTCTTGGCACTATTGGCCTTTGGGCAAGGAACTGCTTATGCCTCAGCCACTGACAAAATACATGTTATCTGGACTGGATGAGCAGGACCAAAAGAAAAGGACTGCCAAACCTTGCCAAGACAGGGGAAGATTGTTCTGAAAATTTTCCTGTCTCTGAAAATGGTCTGTCAGTTATGCTAGGCCTTAGCCAAAGTTGATTGCTTCAACATTCCAAATGAGACTTTGGGTGATTGCTCAGGTAGCCAGTTGTTTCTGTCATATACTGCTCAACTCAAGTAATATTATCTCCCTTCTCATACCTTCAATGGGGTTGAAGATTAGATAGTTATAGTTACCTTTGTCTTAAAATTTAGCCAAGCCTATTTCCAAATGCAAGACTTAGACTCTTTGGAATCGAATGTTTATTAAAACATTTGTCATGTGTTCCTTGCTTAATATTGTTTATGTTGTTTGTAATTTTATACTTGATATCTGTTCCTATTGCATATAGTTTTGTATTGGATTTGGGTCACTCTTGTTTAGGGGGAGGTGATGGGGAAGCTTTGTTAACCAATTATCTTCAAGAGGTGGGATTAAGTTAGGGTGTGGCTTTCTGGGACTTGGAGAAAAGGGCACATGGCCCAGGTGCCTTCTCTCTGTGGTTCCCTCACAGCACGGCTGAGCCTGAACTTCTCGTTCCTGTTTTGTGAGTTTTTCCTTTTATAATAAATAAAAATATGATTGTTTATCTTTTAGCTAGCCTGGTTATTTCCTGAAATGAGCCAACTTCTACTATGGTGCAACCTTGTGAAAAGGTGGGTCCTTTAAAAGGAAATGAAGCCATAAGAGGATGTCCTTATGAGCCATCGACATTCTTATTGAAGAAGAGTATCACTCTGTGGTGGTTTGGAAAAAAAATGATCCCCAAAGGGAGCGGCACTATTAGGAGGTGTAGCCTTGTCACAGTGGGTGTGGTCTTGTTTGAGGAAGTGTGTCATTGTGGAATCAGGTTTTGAAGTCTGGTGTGATAAGTCCTTCTGTTGCTTTTATTGGTTAATGAATAAAGCTGTTTTGGCCAGTGGCTTAGCAGAATACAGTTAAGCAGGAAAATTAAACTGGATGCTGGGAGAAAGAAGGCAGAGTCAATGAGATGCCATGTAGCTGTCAAAGGAGATAGATGCCTGGAAACCTTACTGGTAAACCACAAGCCTTGTGGTAAAATATAAAATAATAGAAATGGNTAAGATATAAGAGCTAGCTAGCAATACACTTAAGTGATTGGCCAAGCAGTGTTTCAATTAATACAGTTTCTGTGAGGTTATTTTGGGTCTGGGTGGCCAGGAACAAACAAGCAGCCTCTGCCAACAGAGGTCTCATATATGCTCAAGCCATACCCAGTGGTTCATTTCACTTCCTGTTGCCTACAAGGTATAGAACTCTCAGTTCCTTCTCCAGCACCATGTCACCTGTACATCACCTTGTCTCACCATGATGATAATGAACTAAACCTCTCAAACTGTAAGTCACCCAACTAAATGTTTTCCTTTATAAGAGCTGCTGTGGTCATGGTGTCTCTTCACAGCAATAGAAACCCTAACTGAGACACACTCATAGGTTTGGGAGGAAGGCATATGGGCCCAACTTGTTCCCTTGGCTTCACCAAGTTAAGAGACAGAAACCAACGAGTCAGCAAATTTGGCCCATTGTCCTTTGATTCCACAGCTTCTAAAACCATGAGTTAAATACACTTCCATCTTAGACATCACCCATTTATAGTCGCCAAATGCAGGGTAGGACAACAGCCTTCGGAAAGTCAAGGCTGGAACAAACTCAGTGTGCTCTGCCTGAAGAAAGCTTCATGATTGATGTAGAAATCAGAGACAGAGGTATGGAAAATTGAAATATAAGAAAACTAGGAGTTGGAAATACAGACTTTACCCTCACCCAAGGGTAGAGATGCACGTCGGTGTAACTCCTGATCTCTGTCAGAACTTTACTGAGCAGAGGTACAAAGCACACAGACCACAATATAGTAAGCAGCATCCACTTGTCCTCAGAGGCTTCAGGGATATGTTTCTCATTAGTATTTGGCTTCCTGTATATCATGTTCACAGAGAAAATATATCACCAAAGGAAGTCAAGGGTGACTTCAGCTCACTGTGAAGTCATATTTCATACTGTATTTAGACAAATCAAAGATACAAAGTCATCTGTACCAAAAAAAAAACATTTCTCAAAAAACTATCATTTCTTGCCAACATTTCTTCCTATTGGGAAAACTGAGCCATTGGGTGGTCACTGGCCCAAGGAAGGCGCATGATAACAGTGAAGAGGGAAAATGGGAGCCCTTCGCAGCTTTTCCTTCAAAAGGTGGTACTTCAGAGTGATGATGGATTGTAAAGCAGTAAAAGCATGTATGCATGTGCACGCACACACACACACACACACACACACACACACACCATCTCCCTTCCTTATCATCTAGAAAAGCCTTCCTCGTGTCTTCCAACAGAAGAGAGTAGGGATCAAATGTGGTAGCACACACCTTTAATCTCAGTACTTGGAAGGCAGAGGCAGGAGGATTTCTATTAATTCAAGACCTGCTTGGTCTACATAGTGAGAACAGCCAAAGCTACATAGAAAGTCCCTGTCTTAAAACAATAAAAGACAAAAAAATTTTTTTAAAAGACTAGAGAGATTACTCCGCAGTTAAAAACACTTCCTGTTCTTCCAGAAGACCCATGTTCTATTCCCAGAACCCACATGACAACTCACAAGCACCAATGGATCTAATGCCTTCTTCTGGCCTCTTCCCTCATTCCATGCATGTTGTATACAGATACGCACAAGAGTAAAACATCCACACACATAAAATAAAACCAAGTACATCTCATTTTTAAAAAGAAGCTGGGTGTGGTACATACCTTTAGTCCCAGCACTAAGGAGGCAGAGGCAAGAGGATTTCTGTGAGTCGAAGGCCAGTCTGATTTACAGAGCCAGTGCCATGACTACATTGAGAGTCTTGTCTCAAAAAAAACCTAAAACATAACAAATAAAAATAAAGAAGAAGAGAATGGCAATAGTCTGACACCAGTGTGGCCCTGAAGAAGGTAGGCTGGGCCCTACTTCCAGGCTGAGCACCAGGAAGTGAGCATGAGTCAAACCCTAGATGGTATTAGAAGATCTAGTAGCAGGGAGAGCTTTGTCTTGGCAACTCAATAGACTTCTACTAGACAACAGAAACACAGAAGAAATCCATCTGAACTGCAATAGCTGTTGGCCTGGAACTGTGAGCTAGAAAGAACCTCATGCACCCAAGGGAGGCATGAAAACAGTTGAGAGAGACTGGCTATATTGGGAGACTTGTACAGGTGGGAGCAAACCCATCTCCATGACAGTCCCCTCAGTGGAGATCAGGCTTTCTCCAACCCTATGGCTGACACCACCAATGCTTTGGAACCATCTGGAACTCTCTAAACCACATAACTATACATCCATAGCACAGGCGAAGGAGGGGGCAAAATTTAAGCTGGGTCTGGGCACATTTCTGTTGCACTGGTGGAGCAGTGAGCCCTAATAAATAGTTAATACAAAAGAACTAAGGTATTATGCTTGACATAGGGCTCAGCCAAGAATACTTGCCTAACATGCATAAGACTCTGGATTCTACTCTTCGTAGTGCACCTCTACCAAAGGAAAGAAGAAAGCTACTGTATTTCTTATGTACCTAAATCTATGACCTTAGGTTCACACCCTCTATGTGTGTAACACACACCAGCTTCCCGTTAGCTTGAGAGTTTGCTTCTGAGCTCCATGTGTTGTGTGAGTAAACTCCATTGGCCTCTCCATCTCCTGAGCAGTCAGCTCTAAGTGTTAACACCTACTACAAGAACTTGGTGTGCTAATATGTGTATATGCTGCCAGGAACAACGCGGATGTCCACAAACACTCTTTCCTCATCTCAGTCAACGTCCATAGACTATGACAACTTCTAAAGGCAATGCTGGCTAGACATTAATCACACATTAGGTTGGCTTGGTCACAGTGACATTTGAGCATCTCGGTCTCATCAGTAAAAAGTCCTCAAATCACATGGATTACTTCTGGGAAAGATTCTGTGGCTGGCTCGTCCCACCCAGTATGTGCTTTCCAGTAAGCTTCAATCAAAGAGTGTCCCTTCCCTGACCTGAGCATGCTGTCATTTCCCAGTCCTTTGCCACAATCATCTCAGAGTCTGTCTTTGGCACTATATCCCCGTCCCTTCTTAATAAGATGAGTTATGGCCTGTGTGCTCCGAGTCCAGGATGTGGGCACTGTGCTCCAGCAGGACGCTCCTCCTGTCACTAGGTAAGTGAATGTGCTGACACCAATGTGGGTTTGGCACAGCGCCTTGCTCTGCCTCTGCAGTTACATCACTTTGTAGATAAAAGCTCAGAAAAAGGCCAAAAATTTCCCTGGAATCCAAGGAGCAGTACATGACAGATATAAATCTCAAAAACGTAAGCTCTTTCCCCCAGATGAATATCCTTGGAGGAAAAGTTAAGCATGCATGATCTGCATTCAAGTGACAGTTGACTGAGTTTGTCAGGAAGTAAGTGTGTTTGCCTAAACAGAGATGTTTACATAGTAGCATGAACAGCTACATGAAGGAAATAAAGGAGATGGGGCAGAGTAGAGAGAGAAAGAGAAAATTAGCGCAATCATTTTTATTGTGCTGTAAGCAAAATTTAGGTTACCCAGGCATAGTGGTGTATGGATAGAATCCCAGCATCCAGGATGCACAGGCAGGTAAGACTTGACTTGACTTCAAGTGAAAAGGGAACTGTGAAATGTCTTTCAGGTTCCATTGAATCTGGAAGCTGGTTGTCTTTAAAGCTGCAAGATCTGTCCTCAGTGTACCAAACTATGATTAAAGCCATCCTGGGCTAAATGGCAGGTTTTAGGGTTAATCTGAGCTATGTAATGAGACCTTATTTCACATGCTGTAGTAAGTTTGAATGTAATTGGCTGCTATAAGCCTATAGGGAGTGGCACTATTGGGAGATATGGCTTTGTTGCAGTAGGTATGGCCTTGTTGGAGGAAGTGTGTCACTTTGAGGGTAGGCTTTGAGGTCTCCAATGCTCAAGCTACACCCAGCATCTCAGTTCACTCCCTGTTACTTGCAGATCAAGATGTAGAACTCTTGGCTCCTTCTCAAGTACCATTGTCTGCCTGGATGCCACCCTGTCCCCACCGTGATGATGTTGGACTAAACCTCTGAACTGTAAGTCATCCCCATTAAATTTTTTCCTTTATAGGAGTTGCCTGGTATCTGTTTACAGCAATAGAAACCCTAGCTGAAACACATGTATATATACACACACACACAAATATCTAGGGATATAGCTCAGTGTTGTAGTCCTTATTTTATGTGAAAGACCCTGGGTTTTATCCCCAAACAAAGTTAGGTTTCCATATAGCCCTATAGAAGCCGTGATGGTAGTCATTCTTTGTGTGTGCCTGGTGCACAGCTTTCTAAGTTACTGGCATCTCTCTTAGATGATGTAATTCTTACCAGACTTCTGGCAAGAACTATAGGAAAGCATTGTTGTACCATTCTTTTGAATAAGAAAAAAACACAGGTTTTTCCCAGAACTCATTGTCATCTCAGCAACACAGAGCCAAAGTCACAAGTGGTGCTGAACTTAGGTGTGAATGCTTTGAATGATGGCTGGAGATGAAGAGCAGGATGGCCTTCTGTTCCTTGGTCCAGGTATCCTATTAATAACGTTTTGTTCTTATAAAGTAATACTGAAGCTATGGATAGAACTCAGTTCTAAAACCCTAAAATATTTCAGGACCCAGATTTGAGCCCCAGCACTGCAAAACCCAAACACTTCTGTCTTAATGCTTTTTTCCTACATCAGAACTATAGGCTAAGGTGCTAGGGACATATCTCGGTTGATGGAATGCTGTCATCTACCATGCATGAAGCCCTGGGTTTTAGTTCAGACACGACATAAATTATATGGGCTGCACACCTGTGATGAAGGCAGGAAGATGAAAAGTTCAAGTCCAACCTTGCCTACATAAAGAATATTCAGCCAGCCTGGACTACATGAGACCCTGTCTTACACACACACACACACACACACACACACACACACACAAACTGCAGTTTTCTTTTTAGCAAACCATACATAATGGGAAAAGGTCTATTAAGAATATTATTTTTGTTTAGGCCATCAGTAATGAAAATCAACACTTCGATTTGAGTGTTCCAGTATACAATCCATGGGATTTGCTGAACTAATGGTAGAACAACTACTTACCACACTCAAGACCATGGGTTCAGTCCTCAGCACTGGAGGACAGAACAAGGAAGGGGACATAAATGAGCAAACCATGTGCTTCTGGTGAGATCGTTTATCTCTAAACCTTTCCATCAGTTAAGTGAGGTAAGATGCCAAGCACTGCCAGATGCAGTGAGGACCAACTTAAGTACCACTACGCCACTGTTTTATAAACTGTCAAGTCAGGTGGTGATGGCACACACCTTTAATCCCAGCACTCAGGAGGCAGAGGCATCTCCAAGTCTGATGTCATGAAGGTCTTCAGATCTCCAACTCTGTTCAGCTGTGTTGACTGCAGCACACTTCTTTCTCTTGGGCTGGCTCCACTCCCTGTTAGCAGCTTTCCTTGGCAGGGATCCCACAGCTCTGGCACCTCCAAAATCTTGAATTCTCCTAGGAAATCCAGGCTTTGACCTTCACAGCCTCACACAATAACCTCTCTAGGCGTCAGTTTATGGACACCCCTGACACATGCCTGGCTTCGGTGGCTTTCCTTGGATGTGGAAGAAGGTTCCATAACCCCTTTCTTCGATCCTTGAAGCCAGAACCACATTGCCAAAGCTTCCAAGTTCTGCTGCTTCCTGGGGCTGGAATATGGCCCCCTCGTTCAATTACATCTTCGCTAGCTTTGTTTCCTTGACTTCCTAAGCTTGGCTGTCCTGAAACTCACTCTGCAGACCAGGCTGGCCTCAAACTCAGAGATCCGCCAGCCTCTACATTCTGAGTGCTGGGATTAAAGGCATGTGCCACACTCAGCTCTAAACTTTCCTTTTTCACACATTGGAAATTTAGCTGGGTGGGATCTTGTCCTGAGGTCACCACTCACACCCTTTATTCCATTCCTTAAACTGTTTATCTCCTTAAACACAGCAATTAATTTCTTCCCACTCCCTGGTGCTCCTTTTCCCAGCTTGCTCCTTTTTAATTATAAATCTTTTCTAAACTTTCTTTTGTATGTGTGTGTGTGCCTTTCACATCATGTGGCTCCATCCCATTCATCTTCCTGTCCCTTCATATCCACCCTCTACCCTTGTAACATCCCCACCCCCAAAATAAAATAAAATAAAATTTAAGAGAAAAAAAGGAAAAAGAAAAGCAAAATTCCATCATAAATCTCATCGTGGAAGCTGTAGCGTGACACTGAGTCACACAGTTTACCCTTTTGTCCATATATCTTTACTTGCAAGTGTTCATTGCAAAGAGTCATTGATCTGGTTCAAGGCCAGTCTGGTTTGTGCTACACCATCAATACTGGGCCCTCACTGGGGCTCCTCTTGGTTATTCTGTTGTTGCCCTGTGTTGCAGAGGTCCTACAGCATTTGGTCTGCAGGACCAGTCCCTTCACGCATTCCCGCAGATCATAGATGGGGTGGGCGTTGGGCTTGGCCAACTCATAACCCTGGTTCTGGGCCTCGGTCAGCCTGTTGGCTCTCCCCTGTTCTCACCACCAGGGTGAGCTCTCCAGCATTGCCCCCAGCTAGCTCACTGTTTGCAGCAGTGAGCAAGGAGCAGGGCCGGTTCTCCTGGGAGGCTTTACTCACACCTATGCCATGAGGGCCAGCTCTTCTGTGTGGCACAGGAGAGTTGCAGGAGAGGATGTCCCCAGTGCTGAAGCTGGTAAGGGCAGGCACAGTTCTCCCTCTGACCTCAAAGTCAGCTCTCCCACCCACCGCAGGCAGTGAGGGGTGGGAGGGAGCAGGGGAATCTCTCCCCTGCCTATGCCACCACATGACCAATGAGGAGCAAGGTCAGATCTCCACATCACGTTCTCGGGACCAGTTCACCTACACCCCAGTCAAAAGGGTTAGCTATGTTCTGTGGCCCTGGCAACAAGCAGGGCCCTCTTTCCTGGGTACTGCAGTTGGTAATCAGCTCCCTTGCCTACCTCATGTGGCAGGGGCAAGGTGGGCAGTGCATCTTTCCTTCACTGGTACCATCCCATGACAGATGGGGAGTGGGGCCAGTTCTCCTATACCACTGCCTACAGGGCTGGCTCTACTTTGCTGGGCCTGCTCTCCCAAGTGCTGAAGCTGCTGAGGAGCAGGAACAGCTCTCCTGCTCTTATTACCTCAGGGCCAGCTCTCCCACCCAACACAGGTGGTGGGGGGTGGAGGGTCTCTTCCCCGCCTGTGCCAGCATATGGCGGATGAGGGCCAGGATCAGATCTTCTATACATTCTCAGCTCACCAACACCCTTGTCAATGAGGACAGTTCCTCTGTGCTGCCCAAACAAGGCACAGGGTCTGCCTCCCCAAGTGCCACAGCTGGTAGAGGGGAGGGTCAGCTCTCTCGCCAGAGGCATGTGGTAGGGGCAAGAAGGGGGGACATCTATCCCTCACCCTCACTGCCACACCACAGGTAAGGGAAGTGATATCAACTCACACCCACCCCCTCAGGTCCAGCTCACCCCCACCCCTGTCTACAGGGTCAGCTCTAGCAAGTGTAGGACCAGCTCTCCTGAGTGCTTAGCCAGTGAGGGACAGGACCAGTTCTCCCTAGCATTGCAAACAGTGAGAGGCAGGGCCAGCTCTGCACAGCCTTATCCTCTTGGCCTCCACGGGTATCCAGAGCTACAGACATCAGTACAGACCAGGGCTGCAGCAGGGCCATGGACCTAGACATGGATCCCGGCAGCAGCCCAGGCCCAGCTCACCGTGACTCTGGATGGCAATCAAGCCACCCACCTCAGCCCACTCGTCAACACTCTCACCTTGATCTGCCTCCGTCCACAGGACATGAACCACCCTGTCTCTCTTTCTCTCCCATGCCACACCATAATAGTGTCTGGCTGCCCAGTGCTGCAAGGTGCCAGTGGCTATTTTCTCCTTAGAGCCCAGGGCAGACCGCCCCAGACACGTGTGTGGGTCTCATTGTCCTGCTCAGCCCACCATGGTGCTGAGTAGAGCCACGCTTTGTCCTTAGAGCCCAGGGCAGACCACCCCAGGCATGCCTTGTTATAACCTTCATAAGCATGAGCACTGGTAACCACACAGCAGAGTCAATACTAGGCTGTTTTGAGATTTCCTGCCAATGGAATTAATCCAAAAATTCTATACTTTAGCCTCAGGCAAACTTTCTGGACAAGGGGGGAAAAGCAGCCATTTTCTTCATCAAAATAACACAAGTATGATCCCTAGGCACATATTAATATTTTACTCTTCTGAAACCTCTTGAGCCAGCCCCCCACAGTTCAAATCACCTTCAGCACCACTGTCTTCCATGCTCCTACTAGTATGACCCATTAAGCGGTACTTAAAGCATTCCACTTAAAGCTTTCCTGACCCAAAGTACCAAAGTCCAAATTCCTCCAAACAGAAACCTGGTCCTGCCTATCAGAGCGATATCTCAGTCCCTGGTGCTAACTTCTTAGTTAGGATTTCTATTGCTGTGAAGAGACACCATGACCATAGCCTCACTTATGAAGAAAACCATTTAGCTGGAGTGGCTCTCTTGAAGTTCAGAGGTTCAGTCCGTTATCACCATGGTGGTACATGGTGGTGTGCAGACAGACATGGTGCTGGGGAAGAAGCTGAGAGTCCTACATCTTCCAGGCAACAGGAAGTGGTCTTATCACTGGACGTGGCTTGAGCGTGTGCAAGACCACAAAGCCTACCTCCACAGTGACACACCCCTTCCAACAAAGCCACACATCCCCATAGGGTCACTCCCTATGGGGGCATTTTCTTTCAAACCACCACACACTCTTAACTGTTGGGGATATCTTCAGCCCCTTAAATTGAAAGATTCAAGGGTCATTGAGGAGATATGGCTGTCCCCATCTGCATCCTCAATGGCCCTTTCCATCTTCTGAGAACTTGATACTCATGGTAGCTCCTGGTGGGTATTGCCATGACACATGTACCATTTTCTCCTTTTTTGTTCTCCTTTATTACTTACTTTTTTGAAAGTGTCTTACTATATACAAAATTCACCTTTTTACTCAGCTACCAAAGTAAATAGTTACAATGAACTTAATGCCCCCTGCCCAGGATTTATCCCATAGACACCAAAGACCTTTATTTAAAGCAGTGTTGAGGTTTATTAAAAGGCATTTTTTGAGTGCTCCATGTGGTAGCACACAACTTTAATCCCAGTCCTTGAGAGGTAGAGGCAGGTGGATCTCTGAGTTTGAGACCAGCCTGGTCTATAGAGTGAGTTCCAGGATAGCCAGAACTAACAGAGAAGCCCTGTCTTGAAAAACCAAAACTGCATTTTGAACAGATGTCAAGCTTAAAGATTGATAAAAGGAAAGAGGTGCTGGGTCTGGGTGGTGAGATATTTGAGAGCATGGGCCTGAGTTTCTCTGAGAGTCACAGGTCATTTTGTGTGGGGTTTTTTGTTTGTTTGAGACAGGGCCTCTCTATGATGTTGTTTTAGCTGTCCTGGAACTTGCTTTGTAGACCAGGCTGGCCTTGAGCTCGCAAAGATCCACCCATCCCTGCTTTCTGAGGGCAGGGATTACTGGCAGGTACCAACACACCTGGTTATGCTTCTCATTCTTTCAATAGTCACAAATAACCCATTATATTTAAAGGGTAGCTAAGGAAACTTGGATTACCGGGTGATTCCTGAGGGTACCTGTCAGGATCATAGTGCATTAGAAGACCCAGGGAGCTCAGCCACCTTCACTATGAACAGTGTTAGTAGTCCTGCAGCAAGGACTCTCCCAGTCAGCCTACCAGGCTTTTTCTTTTTTTGAGCCACCAACCAGTTCCCTAATCATGACATGGAGACTTGTTGGTTTTCAATGCTCGGCCTTAGCTTATGCTCATTTCTGACTAGCTCCTTTTTCCTTTAACTTAAATTAACCTTGTTTCTCTTCATCTACATTTTGCCTCAGAGCTTTTTACCATTTCTTCTGTATGTCCTTCTCTGTGTCTACTGACTGGTTCTGCCTGGATGGCCCTGGTGTGTGTCCCTCTCTTTCTCCTTCACTCTCTTCTCCTCTTCTCTCTCCCCTCGAGCCTAGAGTCCTCCTCCTATTTATTCTCTCTGGCCGCCAGCCCTGCCTAGCCTTTCTCTTATTGGTCAGTTAACTCTTTATTAGACCAATCAGGTGCCTTAGACAGGCAAGGTGCAACAGACACAGCACATCTTTACATAATTAGACAGATGCAGCATAAACAAATGCAACACGTCTTTGCCTTATTAAAATAATATTCCACAACAAATATTTAGTTAGACTAAATATACCTCATGTCCTTCCTGACAATCCTTCCACCTGTCTTGAATAAATAATCCGTTCTCTCACTCCCTAGAGGAAACCATATTCTTTCTCCTCAAACATGCAATACTTCCTTCTCCTTTTCAGTAGATGAGCTTTAGTTTTCTAGGAAAATTGAAGCAGCCCAAAGAAAGCTCAATAACCCACCAACAAGTACACAAACCCACCTTGTTCATACTCATAATTTCTCCATTTGCTTCCATGGCAAGTTATAATCACTCAAATCATTAGTTTTCTCTCCTGCTGTATCAGAATTCAAATCTAGTACATTTACATTTCAGTGCTTACGATTTTCAGTTAGAATTTCTGGATATTTTTACATATTTTTATTCTATGAAATCTTCTCTCTAGTACTTTTTCTGGCTTGTCTTTGTTCCATAATCTTGTTTTTTCTTTATGTATTTATCTCCTTGAGCCTTTCAGTCACAATTATAGTAAAAATCTTATCAAGCAGCTTTAAAGATAAAATTTCACCTGTAGTCACTTCATATTTTAATGATTTTGTTAGATTTCTTCCTAAGCCTTAGAATCATCTGTACTCTCCTGAATTTGAGTGTGCGCTCTTACACTGACGCATTTGGGAGCTTTTAATGTTTTTCCTTCTGTTCCTTCCCTGAGCCTGCACTGGTGATGTCATCCTTGTCTGTCCACAGATCCTTGATTAGAGGCCAAATCTAGAGTAGCAGCTTAGAATTTCTACCCCAAGGTGATAGTGAGGATCTCATGGGTCCATTCAAGAACCAGCAAGCAGTGTGGCTCAATTATTTTATTATGAGATTTATGCACCCCCTCCCCTGGTTGCCACAATTTCCTACAAAGCTGTTTCTCCAAGGAGAGACATCATATGGAGTTGCCTTTTTTTTTCAGCCTTCATGCCTGAAAAGGTAGGAATTTTCAGTTGTAAGAGTGGATTCAGAGCCTCATGTAGCAGTTCTAATGTCCTGTGTCTATGAGAAGCTAAAAGTGCTAGCCAGGACCCAATGCCCTCTGCTTTTTCCATAAACTATAACAACAGCCTACTTGCTTAGTTAATTTCTGTTCTGTTTCCATTTAGATGAAATTTGTTTTATTGCTTAATTCAGTGATATCTTTATTCTTTCATCATCTTGATTTTGGTATATTATAGCTCTGATTTTGTATCTAATTTTGAAACATGTGAATGAAGCAGAATCAGTTATCTAGGTTTAAATGAAATTCAGCTTTGCCTAAAAGTTGTAGCACATGCTCACCCTTCTCTCTAGTCACCTTCCAGAGCCACCCTTCCCTCTGCACATGGCGTGGCATCCCCTTCTTCCCGAGGGCTTCACTTGGCAGCTGTTCACCCTGTTCCTTCGGTTTCTTCTCTCCGGGACTATTCCCATCTTAAGCAAGCAGACCGATAGATTCCGTACTCCACATAGTAATGCAGTCCTTAGACTTCAGGTCTTCTTCCAGCTACTTTCCACCACTCTGTGCTTCTCTTCCTTCCCGAACTCCTGCAAAGAGCTCTCTGTGTGCACTGTCCCCGTGCTCTCAGTCCTCATTCTTCCCTTCGCTTGCTCCAACCAGTCGAGGCTCAACCCTGAGACATATTACAAGGGCAATGTTTTGTTCCTCTTCAGCTTGAGGTGCCAGGTACGCATCCACATAGGGGGTGGACAGTGGAGGCCCAGCATGGCACACGGTATTTTCAGGCAGAATCCGACTGCATCCTGATGTGATGACAGAGACCCTAAGAGCTTACCTTTGTTTCTGCTTATCTCTTTCTCTTCTTCTTTAGTAGCAAATCCCAGAGTTTGCTGAGCATGTTGGTGATGGGAATTAAGGGCACAGCTCCTTCCTTCCATGAACAAGATACAAGCAAGTTATTGATCCAGTGAAGCAGACATGAGAACGTGTGTTGGGATGAGAGGAAGGACAAGCGGCCCCTTTAAGAAGAGTTAACTGAAGGGGCTGCTCTGTTTGGTGATTGCCATTTCTACCTTTCTTCTGCCGTAAGTAGAATGATGCCTCTAGATAGCTCAGCCATGACAGACTGTAAGGTAGACCAGTTGTCAAATCTTTTCTCTTTTATGTACTGATGTCAATTTTGATCTATGACGTATGAAGCAAAATGTTTCCCATAAGAATTTTAGCAAAAATCAGCTGGGCAATGGTGGTGCATGCCTTTAATCCCAGCACTCAGAAGGCAGAGGCAGGTGGATCTCTGTGAGTTCAAGGCCAGCCTGGTCTACAAAAGCTAGTTCCAGGTCAGGCTCTAAGATTACAGTGAAACCCTGTCTCAAAAAAAAAGAATTTTAGCAAAAATAAACTCACAAATATAATTTTATATGAAATTTACTCACTCAAAAAGTGTTTAAAGTTAATAACAAATTAATGTTAGATAAAGAGAAACACAACTCCCATGTGACTATCTGAGCCTTAAGGATTTACAATGTTCCATGGATACTTAATCATATCGGCAAATTGAAAGGGGTTTCTCGCCCATGGTAATGAGTAGTTGAACTGCATGGCTCACTGTGAAGGAGCTATGGCGCCCCCTGCTGGGATAATGAAGTGCAGGCATCTCCATAGAGCAATAGACTTGTGTGAGCAGGGAAATTAGAGATTCAAAAACAGAGAGGGCTAGACAGACATCTCAGGGAGTAAAGGCGCTTACTCTCAAGCCTGAAAGTTCGATCCGTAGGACCCCATCCTGGAAGGAGACCCACAACTTATCCTTCACCCTCCACAGGTGTGCTGTGACACACTCACACCTGCACACAAGTACACAAACACACAAAAGAAAAATAAAAAGTATAATATTTATTAAAACACAAAGGGTGACAATTAAAACGAGGAAAGAAAAACAACGCAAGAGACAAAGGCCAGGATCCCAACATAATTGGTCTTCTGAAAAAATGAGAGCAAAAACAGGAAAAAGGTTCCAGCAAGAAAGGCTATGCCACCCATTCCCAAGTGCGGTGAGGATTAATTTTAGTAACTATGTCAAGCTTTTGAGAACTAGAAAGTATTATCAAACTCCACATAAAAGTACATGGTCTGGAAGGATGCCTCAGAGGTTAACTGCACTTGTTACTCTTGCAGAGGGCCTGGGTTTGGCTCCCAGCACCCATATGGCGACCAACACCGTATTTGGTCTGTGTAATTCCTTTTCTAGTGGATTTGACACCCTTTTCTGACCTCCACAGCCACCAGGTTCAAAGCTGGTATAACACATATATATATACATGCAGGCAAAATACCCACACATATTAAATAAAATAAAGAAATAAGTTCTGCGGGTATCTTGTGGGGATTGGGGAGTGGCTGAGACAGGGTCTCACTGTGTAATCCTGGCTTGTCCCAGAACTCACTATGTAGATCAGGTTGGTCTGACACTCACAGAGATCCTGCTGCCTCTATGTCTGGAGTGCTGAGATTTAAAGGCATATGACACCATGCCTGGCAATAAATAAATTTAAATATATTACTACAATGACTAAGTGTCATATCTGTTGACTATCCACAGATGGACGCAAAGTGGTGCTTGCTGCACTGATGTGTGCTCCGCCTATCTAACGTGTCTCACTTTCGTAATCCTAACTGGGACACTAGGTGACTATGCACAGATGGATGCAAACTGGTGTTTGATGCACACATGGTGTGTGTGCTCCGCCTATCTGAGCTGTTTCACTTTCGTAATCCTAACTGGGACACTAGGCATGAGTTTGCAGATTTTCACAGCACATGAAATTCAAGATAGTGATCTAAACAGAAGACTGGGTTCCAAAACCATCTTCACGGTACATGAGCCTCAGTTTGCAAATCCTCCATACGTTAAAATCCTCTACGAGAAGACTATTTTTACAGATGTTCAAGATATCTTCTCTCTCCCCTCCCCCATGCAATACTTGACAACATAATTATGCAAACATCATGAAGTGTACTTACACTAGCTAAGATAGCTATGACACACTGGGTGAGACAGCCATATGGGACCACTGTGGGAGAGCTGTCTGTTGCTGACTCAACTCACTGTTGCTGAATGGCACTGGATTGTGTGTGTGTGTGTGTGTGTGTGTAATCATGAATTTACTTGCATTGCTGAACATATCACCTATGGCAACAGAAAGCCAGAAAACAAAGCTAAAGTGGACCTGATGATAATGGCTCACACCTTTAATCCTAGCACTCGGGAGGGCAGGGGACTCTGTGAGTTTGAGGCCAACCTGGTCTAAAAAGTGTGTTCCAGGACAGCCAAAGTTACAGAGAAACCTTGTATCAGCGGGAGAAAAAAGCTAAAATGGTCCTTTACATGCTGGAAATAGAACCCACAATCCCCCTCTTTTACCAGAGAAA
This sequence comes from Bramus lutescens, assembly GCA_001685075.1. Lineage (NCBI taxonomy): Eukaryota > Metazoa > Chordata > Mammalia > Rodentia > Cricetidae > Bramus > Bramus lutescens. Next base: position 86,781 of record LOEQ01005235.1, read on the forward strand.
AGGGTTATTTGGAAAACACTAAGAGCTTTAACCAAATGGATTTGCATTGATTCAAAGCTAGCTGCCTGGAGTCTTTATGAGTGTGGTTGAATGCTGCCCCATTAGAAAAAACAACAAAGAGCTGGAGAGATGGCTCAGTGGTTAAGAGCACTGCCTGCTCTTCCAAAGGCCCTG
>LOEQ01005236.1:7892-26045 GCA_001685075.1 Bramus lutescens
AAGGAAGGAAGGAAGGAAGGAAGGAAGGAAGGAAGAAACAATACAGCACCAAGGACCAGTTAATGAGTAATAAATAATTTATTAAAAAACATAATCAGGGTTAGGGAGATGATTTGAATGGTAAAGTGTTTGCCACATAAGAGGACCTGAATTCTCAAAAGTGGGGTGCTGTGGTATATCTATAATTTTAACACTAATGGGCCAGAGACAGGAGAATCTCTGGAACTCATGGACCAGCCAATCTAAGCAATCAATGATTCCAGGTTCAGTAGAAGACCCTACCTCTAAAACAAAACTGTAGAGCTATGGAGGACAACACCTGATGTTGACCTTTGGCCTTCACATGCACATGTACACACACACAACATCACATGCAAACACATATGATGGGGAATCTCCTTCAGCCAATGGCCTTTGAGAGGCTGGACCATGTTGGGTGTGGCCTTGGGTACCAAAAAGCATGCAGGTCTGCCTGCTCACTCTCTCTCTCTCTCTCCCAGCTCACCACACCTGGATGTTGGGTTCCGTTCTTGTTCCCCATTATGATCTGTGAGTTCCCCTTTAATAAAGAGTCCCTTATCATACCCTATTCAGAGCTAATGTGGGATTCCTATTTACATTTCCCCCCATCTGATGCATTCTTCTTCATATAGCTCCCAATGTGGAAATGAGTTCATGCTTAATGGGGATGCCCCACCACCACCACTGAACTCATGGTTGGCCAGCCTGGGCACATTTCTCACCCACCCACAGACCACCTGCCACTGCTTATGATCCCGAATTTCTCTGCTGTGGTTGCCCATTTTGTGCATTGCAATTCACGACTGAGAGGAAGCTTTGGGATTCTTTCTTATTCTGGCCACCAAAAACTCTCTCTATGTATAGAATTGTGTTAATTGTTCTTAATAACTGCTCTTAATTTGTTAAATAGAGCATATTTTTCAGTACCTAAGTGGGCAACAGCACGTGAAACCAAAAAGGGACTGTTTATGGCTGCTCACTTCTCTCTGCAGCGTGGCTTCAACCATAACACCTGCTGGCCAATAAACATTATTATACCTATTTACTGAAATTTCATAAAGGAGGTAAGTAAACTGATAAATTTGAAAGTGACATAATTACTAACAATATTACCATTTAGGAATTCAATAACCATTTTGCATAAGGTATTCTGTAAGGCTTATGTGATGTTCCTTATGCATCCATTTATTTTATTTGGGAAATTAGCTTTGTTTTTCATATTATATTCTTAATAAAATGGTTTGATAACAGAACCAAGAATGAAACACTTTCAGAAATGATAGTCTTTGCAGACTAATAATGAACAGCTAGCTGTAAAAATTAATACCATTGAAAAATATAACATTAATTTCACAGACAAAATTCAATCCATGTCAAAGGGTCCTGAGAAAAAATTCATACTGTTGAATTTTACAATTGGAATCTTTTTTTAAAAAGTTATGATAGGTTAACAGATAGGGTATCTCTCCAGGAAGGCAATATGCATGCCATCCAAATAATGTCCAAGGATGAGACATTATCTTTAATGAACAAATTTCATAGCTTTGAATAATATGTGTAGAATAATGACTAGAAACTAAATGAATCAATGAGGGCACTAGAACTGTACACTGGACAAGAGATTCAGACTCTACAAAAGGCAGTGGTAAAGAGATTAGAGACAATGAGAAAATTATCAGAACTGATGGGCAGGGAGAGAAGGTACAAGAACAAGATTTAGCCTCACCAGTAAGTGCTAAACTACTGATGACTTACCCAGAGTTTTAGCTGCTTATCTGGTAATCTCCCCTGAGAAGCATCTGATACTAAATAACCTAAGATATTAAAAACTGTTAATGGCAACCTATATGTATGAGTGATCTAAAGGAAATTAAGCAAGCAATAATATCTTATGTCTTACATTCATCATTTTTAAGGGAAATGGTGAACACATAAGCTTCAAGCAATAAGGTTACCCAACATGATTGACTTCAGTTAGTTTCAGAAGTCCTTGAAGATTGACCACATCTACTATGGAAGTGCTACTAGTGAGAAAAGGCAAAAAAAAAAGAACACCTGGGAAAAACAAAAGGTTTTGAGGCTTCCAAAAGATCAAATTCTTGGCAAGGGCTATTACTCAGATCCATAGGACCAAGGTCTATATGATGAGCACATCTTGTCCCTATGCCACACAGTAGCCTTAAATGCTTAGGACAGGATTCAAGAACTAGGAAAAAGAATTGAATCATATACCAGCATTAAACAGGACCAGGAAGAACCCTTTAGTGACTTTTTACAAAGATTAACTAAATCTGAACAAGTAGGAGTAACAGATCCAGAAGCTAGATGAGTACTTATTGGATCTCTGGCTTTTGAAAATGCCACGTTAGAATGCAAAAAAAAAAAAAACTTGGGCCTTTAAAAGTCAGCTCATCACCAATGGATGAATGGATCCTGCATACAATGAATGTTGAGACATTTTGACAATAATACTGAGGCTTGGGTAGGAGAAGCAATTTCCAATGGTATGAGGAGACACCAGAATGTCAAATGTTTTAGTTGTGGTAGGATAGGACATCTGAGAAGGAATTTTAGACAAGGAATTCTTAGAAATAATGTCTCCTCTGGGAATATCAAAAATAGGCAATTTCAATCTTCTGGTATATGTAGGAGGTATGACAAAGGCTGATGTTGGACCAATGAATGTAGATCAACAAAAGACAGACAAGGCAACCTGATACCATTGGGAAACTCCTTGGGGGTCCTCTTACAGGCCCCCTGTCAAACATGATCTGGTCATTCCCAGTCACTGTAGAGAACATGTCTCACCAGAAAAATTTTAAAAATCCAATTCCTATGGTAAAAAATTCAACACACTGTTCTAGATGATGGAATAGACATGGAGGATGAATCAAAAACTCCAGCAAAAATTAGGAAACATATTTTGCAAGACTTCTATAAATGATAAAAGACCAAAGCTAAGAGTGAATATAAATAACATTGTAATTGAGGAATTACTGGACACAGGTGCTTGATGTGACTATCATTACTCCCAAATCTTGGCATCTGAATTGGCCTCTCCAAGAGGCAGATGTTCAATTCCTAGGAATTGGAACTCTATCTCAAGTGAAGCAAAGCATGAGATTGGTTGAATTCAACCAAGGCATACGGCCAGAAGAACGAAAAAGGAAGGCTGAGGCTATATGTAGCTAATATCACAGTGAATTTATGGGGTCATGACTTGCTGAAGCAATGGAATACCCAGATTAACATTCCTGCAGTCCCCAAAACTCATGTTTCTGGGAAGGATATTATAAAGTACTATAAACAATGATCACCAGCAATTTAGGCTGTACAAGAACACACAGCAACTAGAAAACCTTCAGTGGTACTAATGGTCCTACCTTTAAAATGGCTAAGAAACAAATATGAGTTAGACTATGGCCTTTGACAGGAGAAAAACTGCATGCTTTAAAACAGGTGGTACAGGAGCAACTAGATGCTCACCATATTGAAGAATCAACCAGCCCTTGAAATTTGCCTGTATTTGTTGTTAAAAGAAATTTGGGAAATGGAGAATTCTAACAAATCTAAGAGCTGTCAACAGGTAATTCAACCTATGGGTCCTCTACAATCTGGAATTCCTCTGCCTTTTCTATTACCCAAAGGATGGACTTGTACTGTTATTGATTTAAAAGTTTGTTTCTTCACTGTACCTTTACAGGAAAAGGACAGAGAAAAATTTGCCTTCACAGTGCCTACTTATAATAATTCTCAGCCTACTAGGAGATATCAGTGGACCATCTTCCCACAGGGAATGCTCAATAGCACTACCCTCTGTCAATACTTTGTAAGAGAGCCATTGAAAATAATGTGTATACAATCTCCTCAATCTATAATTTACCATTGCATGGATGACATTTTGCTATCTGATTCAAATGCAGATGCCTTAGAAAGAATGATTGAAAAAGTAAAGAAAATTTTGCCTAAATGAGGATTACAAATTGCTCCTGAAAAAAAAATACAAAGAGGAGATTCTATCAATTGCTTAGGTTATAAAATAGATTTATAGAAAAATTAGAACACAAAAGGCACAAATTAGGAAAGATAAATTGCAGTCTCTTAATGACTTTCAAAGATTGTTAGGAGACATTTCATGTCTACAACTAGCTGTTGGCAAAACACCTGATCTAATATTTCATTTAAACAAAACCTTATATGGTGATAAAGACTTAAATAGTTGCAGGGAGTTAACAGCTGAAGCTGAGAAATTATTAACTATTGTTGAAGAAAAATTATAGGAGGCACATATGGATAGGGTGAATCCAAATCTTAATTGAATTTTAGTCATATTGCCTTTAAGAATTTCCCCTACAGGAATTTTAATGTAGAGGGAAGATATTACCTTAGAATGGATCTTTTTAACACATAAACCAAGTAAAAAATTTTAAACTTATGTGGAAAAAGTCTCTGAATAAATTATAAAAGGAAAATTGAGACTTCATCAACTAGCAGGAATAGACCAAGCAGAGATTATAGTGCCTTTAACTAGTGATAAATTTTTTTTTAAATGGGAAGACAATGAACCCTGGTAAAGATCTTGTGATAATTAATAGAGATTAATTTCAATTATTCCAAAAGTGGTAGAATTAACCTTCTAAAGAGATACTTGGATTAGTCCCCACATTTTACGTGATACACCAATGACTGGAGCTCAGACGTTTTATACTGATGTAAATAAATCAGGAAAAGAAAGCTACAAATCAGAAGATTTAAGGGTATAATAAATCCCTTATAATTCTGTACTAAAGGCACAGTTATATGCCTTTTTCATGATACTAAGGGATTTTTAATAACCTCTCAATATAGTTACTGATTCACAATATGCAGAAAGAGTTGTCTTGCATATTGAAACTGCTGAATTTATACAAGATGATACAAAATTGACTTCATTATTTATTCAAGTTCAAGATATAATCAGGAACAGGCTTTGTCCATATACATAACATACATCCAATCCCATATTGGCTTGCCAGGTCCTCTTTAACAATGTAATGCAGAAATTAATTGATTATTTTTGGAAGTGTGCTGAAGGCCTCAGAATTTCATCAATAGACATCATGTAAATAGCAAAGGTTTAAAGAAAGAGTTTTCTGTTACATGGCAACAAGCTAAAGAGATTATAAAGAGATGACCTACTTCCTCTTTCTATAACCAAATACCATTACCTGTTGGGAGTAACCTAAAGGGTTACTCAAAGGAATGAAATCTGGCAGATGGATGTGTTCCACTTTACAGAATTTGGAAAATTAAAATATGTAATCATAGCATTGACACTTATTCAGGTTTTCAATGGGCAAGTACCTTGAGTTCAGCAAAGACTGATTCAGTAATCACGCATTTATTATGGTCATTATGGGTATACCTGAACAAATAAAGACAGATAATGGTCCAGCACATGTCTCTAAGAAAATGAAACAGTTTTTTGCTTATTATAATATAAGGTATATTACAGGTATACCAAACAAATCTATAGGTCAGGCAGTTATAGAAAAATCAAATTGAACTATTAAGGATATATTAAATAAGCAGAAAGGGATGGAAAATACCCCCAAATAGTAGACTGCATAATGCTTTATTAACCTTGAATTTTTTAATGCTAATGAGAAAGCAGAGAAACATTGGATAATAGAAAAAATTCTAAATTAAATAAGTTGGTGTATTTCAAGGATGGCTTGACTTCACAATGAAAACCAGGAGATGTGCTACATGGGGAATAGGTTTTGCTCTTGTTTCCACAGGAGAAGAAAAGCTATGAATACCATCAAAATTAACAAAGATTCTATTTGAACAGGAGAAACCTCTAAAGAAAGAAAAATGACAGCTTATCCACAGAGGTGACAATCATACAGGTGGTAAGGAAACCTCATAAGGGTTGGGGCAGGGTTCTGATCTTGTCTTTACAGGAAAATGCACATCTTCAAAAAGTCAAGAGACCCTGGGTGTTTGGATGCCTACAGAGGAGAATATAACTATTCAGAAAGAATCATCGAACAAAGAGGAATATGACTTATGAGGACAGGTCATCTGTAAGGTAAAATTTCAATCTCTCTCTATATGTATCTACTACCCAATAGAATTATAGACTCACTTAAAAATCAAACTGGCTTTGGAGTTGGACAATGGTTATCCTTCGCTAAATCCAAGCATGCTGTTAAAAAAATCTAGAGTTTCTGGCTCATGTCAGGAGCCATCAGGTATGGGACAGAAAAAAGAAAAAAAATAGGAGAAATTTTACTTCTTTCCGTACCAATTTTTGTCTCTATTGTAAATTTTGTTGAATTTATGCCTACATGAATAACGTTTACGTTTTCCACAATGAAGAGTAGATTTTCCTGCAGTAGTCTTTGAACTCCTGGAAGAAAATGGAGTCCCACAACAATGACTCCACCTGGTTGATACAATGTAGTAATGTTGATAGTACTACTTTAAGACCCGTTTTGGGTACTCAAGATGGTTCCAACTTGGTTAACTGAAATGGTGCACCTTCTTACAACGTTCTGACCTTAACTCCAAATAAGAACTTCAGAAAAACCTTATTGACTACTCATAGACTATTTGCAATTTTACCAGACAGTAATCTTAAAACGTAACCATAATTTTAGTTTAGCAAAATGTCTTAGAAAGAATATCACCCCCCATGACAACTGGAAGTAATTTTAGAAGATGATGGTCCTTCTCCCAACAAAGTTTGTCTTCAGGGTTAGGGATATCAATTAAGGATTGAATATAATTTGTATAGGGTAGGGGGTTGAGGTGGAAATTTTGTAGGCTCAAGGATCTCACAAAAAAGGGAAATTAGATGGGATAATAGGTAGATTAGTGTGAGTTTACTCACACTAATAATAATAATAGAGAGCAATAGAGTGAATACTTGTGAATTATTATTTATAGACAATTTACATTGGTATATATTCTTCTATATTGATACAAATTCAAATAATATTTCTTATACTGAATATGCTCCTATTTCTGTTTACAATATGTGTACACCTATGCAAAGCTATTTTGTCATATTGTATGCATGCATGTTTTTACCTTTGTTTAAGACATTTTGTAGAGTGATACAATTTTAGGATATATTTATCATATTACACTATACAGTTCTACCCCTGATCAAGATACTTATACATTGCTTATATTTTGAAGTCATTGTCTTCATTTGCTGCACAGTTGTTTAAAGATTGTTTAATATTCTGATATGAAGTTTTCACCTTTAAGTTATACAGGTATTAAGTATTACAGGTCAATAGTCATCCATGTTTGTAATAATTATAGTTAGACTAATCAGGTTCCTTAGACATATAGAGATTGTATTTCAAATAGATAGGTAATCTTCAACCACTTCAAAGAACTGTAGAATATGGCATTTAAATAACTTAGGGTTCTGTTGACATAAGACACAATTGCTCCTGGCAGCACTGATCTATTCCTGAGAGAATGTTGAGTTCCAAAGACAAGTTCCACTTGGAGCTTGTTTTCTTCTTGAAAAAACTGGCGTTTGGGAAAGTAACTGCCCATGCCTCAACCACTGACAAAATGCGCAGTGTCCAGACTGGACAAGCAGGATACAAGAAAAAATACAACCAAACCTTGCCAAGACAGGGTAAGATGGTTTTGAAATATTTTCTGCATCTGAAAAGGGTCTGTCAGTTATTCTAGGACTTAGCCAAAGTTGGTTGCTCCAACATTACAAATGAGACTTTGGGTGATTGCCTAAGTAGCCAGTTGTCTCTGTCATCTACTGCACATTTTGGAAACTGATTGTACTTCCTGCCTACTCAAATAATATCTCCCTTCTCAGGTCTTTGGTGGGGTTGAAGAGTAGATAGTTGTAGTTACTTTCCTCTTATGATTTAGCCAAGCCATTTCTAATACAAGACTTAGACTCCTTAAGGATAGAATAATTATTGAAACATTTAGCATATATTTCTTGCTTAATATTGTTTATTCTGGTTGTAATTCTAATTTTTATACTTAATATCTGTTCTCATTGTATATAGTTTTGTATTGGGTTTGGAACTCTCTTATTTTGACAAAAGTGGTAGGTGATGGGGAATCTCCTTCAGCCAATGATCTTTGAAAGGGTGGACCAGGTCAGCCATTTTCTTGGGTATCAAATAGCACGTGGGTCTGCCTGTTCACTCCCTCGCTCCCTAATCACCACACCTGGATGTTGGATTCCGTTCCTGCTCCCCATTGTGATCTGCGAGTTCCCCTTTAATAAAGAAGCCCTTATTATACCACATTTGGAGCTAGTATGGGATTCATTTATTCATGTTTCTCCCATCTAATGCATTCCTCTTCACAGAGAGAGAGAGAGAGAGAGAGAGAGAGAGAGAGAACAATACAAGACATTAACAAATGAGAACATTGTGTAGAATAAATAGGAGTGGATTGCCACAGTACCTGAACTTGCACATTAGTTGAAGTTAAAATAAAAATGTTCACCATTATCTGATTACATAGAAAGTTTATTGATCCCCTGAAACCTAGGAGGGGAGGATCTGGTTTTTATGCTTCTGATACCTTGGGTGTTAGAATCAAGATATGTTATAGAAAACAGATTTCTGTGGCTATTACAACACCTCTCTCAGTATTATAGTGGATAAGGGTATCTCAGCATAGACTCTCTCTCTCTCTCTCTCTCGTAAATAAAGAAGCAGTTAATAATTGTTTAGTTTATTAAGTTTACATAAAGAGAATAAGTAAACAATGCAAATGAAACTTTCAGAATTAAGGGATGACACCCTTGTAAGCTATCTCATTTTAATGTTCCAAAAGGAAAATGCAGTCTGGAGAGATGCCTCAGTGGTTAAGAGCAGTTAAGAGTGGTTCTTGCAGAGGACCTGAGTTTATTTCCCCAGCACTCAAATGGTGACTCATAACCATCCATAGCTCCAGTTCTAGGGGATCTGATGCCCTCTTCTGGTCTCTGTGGCCCCCAGGCATGCCCACAGAGATTCACATACATACATACATACATACATACATTCAGGCAAAACATTCATACACATAATAAAATATATGTTGTTTAAAAATAAAAAGTAATAACTGTGCTATTAATGCCTAAATGATGGAGAAAAATTAGACTGTTTGGGAATTCTTAATTAATGTTTGCTTTGGTCTATGCAACTTTGCAAATTCTCTCATACTAAGATACTGAGGAGACAGACATGGTTCCTGTATACGTATGACTCACTGTCGGTGAGGAGGCAATGTGGAGAGGTTAGTACAAGCTCCCCTCAGAGACCTTTTTTGGATGGTACCAGACAAGAGTGTTTCATATTTTGGAGCCTGTGTTCATCTGGTTAGCTATTTAAAGAAAAGTCTAAAGGACAGTGATGTGTTAATAAGAGAGAAGTTATGAAGGAAGTCATATTGTTGCCACACAAGTTAGCCAATAACTTTGAAAAGCATAGTTGGAGTTATTATTTTAAAAAGGTACAGGTTTAGGGGAGGACATTAAGAGTTGAGGAGAGAATCATGTAGGCAAGGGACAGTAGAACTGGTACTAGAGTGGGTGTGTCTGACTGAGAGTCACCCTCCACTTGTTTTCCATGAAGTGACACACTATTGTAGAGTTTCCTGTTTAACTGTAAGGCTTACACACCACTGGTATAAAAGCTCATTGGAGCAGTTGTGTGAAACATTCATCTAAATTGTTATAAGATTAGTAAATCTCAGAAGTCCAGTATCAGGGTAAAACCTGGTGGATCAAAGAAGTGATGGAGTAGCAACCAATTGTCCTTTTTACACTTTCAAAATCAAAAATAAAATGTGAATTCCAAGTCCCTCCCTTCTCCTTCCTGTCCAGGTTCCTTATCCTGACTCCTGGCTTCTCTATGATTAATTCTGGTCAGCTAGTTGCTGATTCTGCCCCCTGATTCAAGGTTAACTTAATTAACAGTCTCAGAGTATCACAGTGCAATCAAATATGCCCCCAACAACTTTGTTCTCAAGTCAGTTGGTAATACTACCTGTGAAATGTTCAAGTCTTTTTATTCATTATTCTCATTTCTATTCCAGCACTAATGGGGCAGAGACAGGAGGATCTTGGGAACTCACCAACCTGCCAATCTAGCCAATCAGTGAGTCTAGGTTCAGTGAAAGACCCTGCCTTGAAAACTAAGATGGAGAGCTATGGAGGACAGTGCCTGATGCTGACCTCTAGCTTCCACATGCACACACACGCGCGCGCACACACACACACACACGCACACACAGCCCACCTTCATAGAAGAAGGTGTACAGGAGGATGTTTCCCTATGTCTTTTACCTCCTCTTCTAGCCCATTCTTCACTCTTCCACCCTTGTTTAATTGTTTTGTTCCATTGTTCCCTTCCTTGAAAGCCCCTTGTTTTATCACTAAAGATCCCACTAATGGAATAAAGTTTCTCTCTTCAAACTCACTGGACAGGATTATGTGCCTGGGGATATGCCTAATACATATGCAAGCATATGAGACTCTAAATTAGCCACTGCAAAGAAAAGAAGAAAAACTAAAACTGGCTTAATTATTAATGATCCCTGGAACTCCTGAAGCTGTGGGAGGGGAAAGGAATGAATGACAGGAGGGATCCACCTCCATCACTACAACACCCATTTCTCCAATTTCCCCACATTTAGGTGTCCCCCTGAAATCTCTGAGTTGTCAAGTCAAAGACTGGATGCACCTCTTGTCATCTTGTATCTAATGCAACACTAAGTCTAGTTATTGCTCAGAATCATTTGAAACTGACAGAACGTTATCTTTTGAACATATCCCAAAATGACAGTTTTAGGTGATTCAGCATATATTACCTGAGTAATACTTCCCAGGTCCATTCATGTCCATGTCTCTCTTTCTCTTCTTCCACCATCCTCGCTGAAGTCATTCCAGTCTCCACCCAGAAAACCAAATGATGGAAGCAAAGTCCCTTTTCCACTCTCACCCCACCCACTTTTAGCAATGTAAGTATTTCAAGGCAGAGTGTGGCACTTCCCATTCAAAAGCCCATCAGTGACGGTCTAGGCTCCCAGAGCACCACCAACCTCTTAAGCCTGCTCAGGAAAGCTAGAATCATCCGATCCCAGGCTGCAACTCCAGTCTTCTCCCAGAAGCCCTCCTCACTGCCTTCTGAACTCTCCCCATGCTGACCTGCTCTTCTCCAACTCCTTCACCTCTGCCATGCCTCTGCTTCAATGCACTTTTCTCACAACCCACATCTTTCCACTTCAGATTCCTGCCTTTGAGCTGCATTTCCTGAATGTCTGATCTAATTTACCTCATTTTCCCCATCACTCACTCATAATACTTTGTTCATTTTCAAGAAATAATTTCTAAATATAAAACTCTCATGGTATTTATTATTGAGTGTATTTGATGGAGCTGAGAGCTACATTACAGAACTGTCATTCTGTTTTCACAATATCGCACACAAACTCTCAATGTGGCTTCATTGAATGAACAATTGTGTGAATGAACAAACAAATTAATCAATGAGAATCCCTGTGTGAGTGAATAAAACTGCTCCCAGAAGCTATTGGCTATTAAAATGAAAATCCCAGTGCTAGGAGGAGGCCACCTCCCTCAGACTTACTGAGCAGGAAGACACAACCCAAAGAGTTTCTTGCCATTGTGTTGCTTGTCTACAAGAACTAGATAATAAGTGCCCCTGTTGCTAAAGATATCACATACTTCAGATTCAGCCAGAAGTGAGCTGGAAAGTGCCTTCCCCGTTGTCAGGCTTTCATAGTTGCCAGAAGACACTACCTATGCAGGCTTCTGGGGTCAAAAAGTCATCAACAGTTTTACTCAGCTGTGGACCCTACAACCTGCTAGATGAACTATGTTCACTGTTCTAATTGGATTTGAAGCCAACTTACAGGAGAGAGCTCATGAGCTTAATACTACAAATCTGGTCAAAAAACCTGAGACTAGGGACCATAGGCCTAGCAGGGACGTGCTGTGCCTGTCCGGTCACCTTCCAAATGTTTACATCACCATGTTCATCCGTTAGTACTTCTGTCAGCTCTGGTCAGGGAAGTGTATTTTTAGTGAGTAGTTGTAACTTCAAAGACTTATAATTAATTCAAATGCTTAGAAAGCTCAGCTCTAAGTGGGACATCTTTATCACCCCTTCCAATGCTCTAGAGACAATGACAGAAAAGGGGATGGGAAGAATGTAAGAAACAGATGAAGGATGGAGTGTGGTGGGATGCTTCCTTCAAGGAATGACATGATTGTTACATCACAAACAACAGCGGCTACAGCCAGCAGCACATCAGGATTGGAGCCATCAGGACTCCACTGAGGAGCAGGCAGGAGCTTAGAATTCACAGGCAGTTAATTGTTGTGGGGGGAGATAAAGATAGTTTCTTCAGTGGCAGAGCCACTGGTAAGGTGTCGTGTTCCTGTAAATAATCCCCTGCTAGTGTCCTGTAGGCAACCCTAATTAAACTCACTGGGACCCACACAAAAAGACCTGAAAATAGAAGTAGGTGAATCAACAGGAATGGGACACAGAGAGGGAAATTGGCGCTGAATGTTGGGGACTATTATTTTAAGGTGTGTGACTTTTGTTTATGTTGCATTTGTTTAACTCTGTGAAGCTGTGAGTCTTTGCTTGTGTAAATTAGCCTGATGGGCTAATACGGAGCCAAATGGCCAATAGCGACACAAGAGCACGGATAGGCAGGGCTGGCAGACAGAAAGGATAAATAGAAGGAGAAGAGAGGGGAGCCATAAAAGAACAGGAGGAGGACATCATGACAGGGCAGCCACCCAGCCAGCCAGGGAGTAAGATCTACAGAAGTAAGAGAAGGGTAAAAGCTCAGAGGCAAAGGGTAGATGGCTTACTTTAAGAAAACCTGACAGAAACAAGCCAAGATAAGACCAGCAATTAAAAGAAAATACATGCCTCTGTGTGTGATTTATTTGGAAGCTGGGTGGTGGGCCCCACAAAAGAGCCAAAAAGCCAAAAGGGTAAAATGTCACACAATAGCTGAATATGTGCATGAAACTGTATGGTATGAAACTGTCACGGAGAAACCTATTCCATGTCTAATTATCATGCACCAAAAATCCTGAGTAGAGGGAGACAGATGGCAAATTGGCATATTTCAGCATTACAGCTATTCCACAGCATGACGCAACAAGGAAAGAAAAGCTTAGAAGAAAATAAAACAATGGTAGTGGGGTTCTTAAGTGAGATTCTGAGTAATTTGTATATTTTCTTATCTACTTTGCACATTTTCAGCTTTCAAAATCAACATACAGCTTTAATGTATATAACTTCAAAACTGTATTTTTGGGATTTTAAGAACCATCTTTTGTGCTTTAATTTTCTTATTTTTTTGAATCATACTTGTTTATTACCCCTGCAGATTGACAGATTGATTTTACAGTTTGACCGTACAAATTATGAGTCATGGTAATAGATCTTTTTTTTAACCAGAATGATTCTAGCCGAAGGCAGGAAAACAGATTTAATGACATTCTGAATACTGAATAGAATGGTGTTGTCTATAAATGTTTTCTGAACTAATTATAGAAAAATGTCTACCAGGACTGAAAATGAATTTTAAAAATAAAAGATGGCTCTTCCCACATGTTAGATACTAAAAGATTTTGTTTTGCTGTGCCTCTAATGTATTGACTGAATTTAGAGGGAAAAAGAATGATACGTTATAGCTTAAAGTTTATACAGGAACAATTACTGTGTAATTAAAAGTCAGACGGCTCCTCAGCATAAATGTCAAGAAGACTGCTACTCTGATGGACTGATCTTGGGTGCTATTATCTGGCACAGAAACAGAAAACAGCCTAGAGTTATAGGATATCTTTTATGACCCCACTTCATTAAAGAGAGAATGTACTATTTTTGCTGTATCAGGCCTTTACATATAATTTCAGAAATCTGTCTGGAGAACAGAAAATAAGAAAGTCTTTCTGTGATCCCATTTTTATTTGCAACTTAATTTTCAAACTCTTGCTTTGAGCAAGCAAAGCTCAGAAGGTTTGTAGTCTCTCCACAGCTAACAGGAACTCAGAAACAGTAGCTGGGACTGTGGGCCATAGCATCATTACAGGTTAACTTGTGCCACCTCACCAAGTACAGTGTGCAGTCCCAACCCCTGGCATCTCGGAATGCGACTGTATTTGGAAATGGAGCTTCTACAGAGGCAAGCGCATCAGAATGAAGGCTTGTGGTTGTATCTCAGCCCAGTGTGACTGTGTCCTCATCACAGAGTCACAGGCAAGTAGGCATCTGAGATCATCTGCAGAATTCAAAGGAAGCACAACTCACAACTTGAGCCAGAAGCATGAAATGGCACATTTACATTGGTTTAAGATATATAGCTCATGAAACTTTTAAAAACACAATAGTTTCAAAAATATTCTAATAAAATTAATTTACTACAGTCAATGACAGAATGGGCTCCCTGAGAGAGGAAGAGTTACTCTGCCCTGAGAATTAGTCCTCTAACTGGTTATCAGAACCAAGTGATCTGCCAGAAATCATATATATATACAAGCAACCCCAAAGAGATTCAACAGGTTGCAATTATACATTCATGCTTATGCAGATAACAATGATACATAAAGAAAAGGAGGCTATGAATTTGAGAAGAAGTGAGGGAATCCTGGGAGGAGTTGGAGGGAGAGGACCTGGAAGTGGTTGGAAAGATAAAAGGAAAGGGTATTGCTGACTGAAACTTTCCTCTTCCCAGAATTCTCCTCACCCCATCTCTAATTCCTGCCTAGCTATTGACCAATTAGCATTTATTTAAAATACAAGTGACAGGGTACAGGCCATTGTCCCACAGCACTTCCCCCATTTTTTTAAACAAGAACTCTGAATCAGATTTCCTTTATTTAGCTTTTCTACTGACCATTATTTGTAACAACTTGTAACCAACACTCTAAACAAAGGCAAATATCCATAATCCATTGTTTGTGAATGTAGGAGGAGAGAGCTGCTTGTTGGTTCCCAACTGCTTAACTCCAAAATAATCACACAGAAACTGTATTAATTAAATTACTGCTTGGTCCATTAGCTCTAGCTTCTTATTGACTAACTCTTACATATTAATTTAACCCATTTCTATTAATCTGTGTATGGCCACGTAGCTGTGGCTTACTGGCTAAAGTTCTGGCATCTGTCTCTGGTGGGGCTACATGGTGTCTCTCTGACTCTGCCCTTTTTTCTTCCAGTATTCACTTTAGTTTTCCACGGCTAGCTCTTTCTGTCCTAGTCAAAGAGCAAAGGAAGTGATAACATAAGCAAAGGGTTCAAGATCAAGATGGGAATATCCACAGAAACAGCTGACCTGAGATGGTGGGCATTCACTGACTCCAAACTGACAGGAGGGGAATGAACTAGGCCCTCTCAATGTGGGTGACAGTTGTATGCTGGGACAGTCTGCAGGGTCACTGACAGTGGGACCAGGATTTAACTCTAGTACTTGAACTGGCTTCTCTGGAGCCCATTCGCTTTAGAGGGATACCTTGCTCATATTTCCCAATGTTTGTGTTTATTTTCTAGCATATATAATCTCCTTCCTTCTTTATTATAGTATACATGATTTGAAGAGTGCATAAGAGATATTGAATTGTTTAATGAAGTCATTGCACTCTGGTCAAAGGATGCTAAGACAATTTGCATCTTTGCTTCATTCTTTCCTTGATATTTATTCTTTGTGGGCTTTGTGGGTTTTACCTGATCCCAGCTTCCTAAAACTTTTATATCCTCATGTTAAAATCAGAAAATTAGCTGAACTTTTAGTTTCTGCTTCATCTAGACCAAACTAGAAATTGCCTCCAGACATAAGACTTAATGATGATAAAATTTATATAATTTCAACAAATACCTGACAAATAAATTAATAGACACATATAATAATTACCCAAAGAGGCAGGGAGAGTAAGGTGAAGACAAACAAACCAACAAACCCTATCATTTGGAAGCAGAAGACTCCTAAGAGCCACCATCTTCCATTTGGTTAATTCACAGGTTCCCCATCTTTGCAGCTGAGACAGCAGATGCACCAATGCAAGAAGCGTGATTTTGATATCTTTCTCTCTGTGAAGCTTTCAGACTAAATTCTTTTCCATGGGAGATTTTTAGAAGCAATCCTAATGAGCAAACTTCCATGATAACCAATTGAGTATGGGACTTGATGGTTTTGTCACTTTGCATCAGGTAAGTCCATGAAAGAAGGAGATCCATTATGCCTTAACTACTCAGTCACCACTATTATTTTAGTGTCACAGTGAAGAAATGTCTATAGACTATGATATTCATCACCCTAACCAAGACACATCAGCAAACAAAGTTAGGTTTTGACCATGAAAGGTCTAGGAAACTATGCTTGTGAGACGTAAGGGGGTACTGTTTCAGATAGATAGATAGATATAGATAGATAGATAGATAGATAGATAGATAGATAGATAGAGAGAGAGATATATTCTTTTTTGAGACAGGATATCACTATATGGCCCTACCTAGCCTCTAACTTTCTATGTAGACCAGGATAACTTCTAATTCTCAGACATCTGTCTGCCTCTATCTTCCACTTAGTGCTGGGGTTAAAGGTGTGTGCCACTATGCCCAGCCTAACATTTTATTTAATTTAAGGGTTATGGATTCATTGTTTTAAACATAAATATGACCTGCTTATCTCTAGACATCCAACCTTTGTCATTTATTATTTACTCAAAAAATCAAAGGAATGTGTCTCTCAATATGGCATGCTTTAATGCCACATTTAAAATGCCTGGCCACAGGAGGCATTTCCAAACGCTGGCTAAGATTCCCACCCAAGGCCTTCATTCAGCAGTAGAGAGCTGCACTACACTCCACACTCACAAGGTCTTTAGACTGTGTGTACACTTGAGACCCTAGAGATAAACAGGGAAGTGGGATATACAGATATGAAGTCACCCAGTTACTCGCAAAAGGTATGACTATAACTCAAAGAACAAAAACTTCAGCTCCTTAACTGGTCTTAATTTACCAGTGCCCTGGCCTTTTTAAGAGAGGCATTTTCATTTCAACATCTGTACAACCTAGAAAAAGTGAATCCGCTATCAAAACTCAGTTCCCCTAATTTCCACTGCAGTATGGTAGAAAGTGAGCCAGTCATACTTTGGGGGAAGTTACCAAATAGATCTATTTTTACTTCAATAGCTGCCTGTAAAACAGCAACAATAGACTGCCTTATCATCCCAGAAAGAGCTTTTAATGCCTTCATAATCTCACATTTGACCCCCTTTACTGTCTTCATCTCTCTACAACTATCATCAATTCTTCGTGCTTTACACCAGCTCTCTGTCCTGAGTGCATATTGTCATTGTGGGGAGAACCTTAAGAACTTACTGATTTTGGCATTCCACACTCAGATTCTGGTATAATTTGATGGGTGCCACCTGGGAACTGTAATGTTTGTGTTTACCAAGATGATCCTAATGGAGCCAGGAGATGACCTCTGCTTTTAAACCAGACACTAGATACATCCCTCACAGACAATGCTCATCTGCACCGTTCTGCCTGTCACTTGTCACCTTCTGTTCAATCATGAAGTTGTGCCCATGACCACTGACAGGAGCTTCCAATACCTGAGCACCTGTCATCAAAATCCCATTTAGAGGTCTTTTATGTCTGAATCTGTCCTATTGCATTGCCTGTAACTTTTTTACTATCCAGGAGCACTTCTTAAAATGCTAAGCACTTCTTAAAAACTTAACTTGTGCCATATAGAGGTAATATAGCCTGTTTACTGCCCAGTCTGAACCTTAACTGTGCTGTTATTATGATAATTACAACAGCAAGCCAACATCAAACTAAATGAAGAGAAAATCACATTGATTCCACTGAAATCAGGAACAAGACCAGTTTGTACACTCTTTCCATATCTATTTGATATAGTTCTTGGGGTCCTAGCTAGAGCAATAAGACAACAAAAGGAGATAGAGGGGATACAAATCAGAAAAGAAGTCAAATTCTCACTATTTGCTGATGATATGATAGTTTACATAAGCAACCCCACAAATTTTACCAAGGAACTTCTACAACTCATAAAAACTTTCAGCAATGTAGCAGGATACAA
>LOEQ01005236.1:37865-59141 GCA_001685075.1 Bramus lutescens
AGAAGAAGAAGAAGAAGAAGAAGAAGAAGAAGAAGAAGAAGAAGAAGACGACAGAGGAGAGGGGGAGGAGAAGGAGGGAGGGAGGGAGGGAGGGGAAGACAGAAAAAGAGAGGAGGTGGGGAGGTGGGCAGGGCCCTTTTAAAGGGGAACCTTGTGATTGTGCACACGAGGAGCTCTTAGTGGCTGCTGCTGAGTACCTATCCTGCGGGAACCCCAAGGGCAGGCCAGTACAGATGCCTGAATACTAACAGAGACTAGAAAAACTGATTTATAAAGTTCATATTAGGCTAGAATGTGGCTCAGTGGTAGAGGGTTGGGGGGGCTGTTGGTTCAATCCCAGCACCACTCAGCATTGAAATAATAATATAAAATTCATATTTAAAACAATCAGTAGCCAGAGGGAATACAAAAGACAAAGAAGCTAGGGAACAGGAATGCTTTGGGTCTCCTGTTTATAAGATACTGTTTGTATTTTGCGCGTTTATCAGTTTACTAAAAGGGGATCTATTAAAAAGAAACACTGCAACAAATTTAAACAATGCAAGTTTATTTTCTAAAGGTCAGAAGACTGAATTGGGTCTCAGTGAGCTACAGCCAAGATGTAGGTAGGGCTGTGTTCCTTTTTAGCGCTCTGCTGGGGAGTAGGTGTCCTCTTCTTTAGTAATGCCTGGAAGTCATTGTTTTAACTGTCTTTATGACTCCCTGCCTCTGTCTTTAAAGCCAGGTTTCTCTGGAAATTCAGTCATGTTTCTCCACCTAATAATCTTTAAAGTATTCCCAACACAAAGTTTTTAATTTAACTATAAGATTCTTTGCCATACATATAAAGTGTTTATAAGTGCTAGAAATTTAGATTCGGATAAAAGGACATGTTTCTGCCTACTATGCATAATTCAGATTCATGTATACACAAAGCAATCAAATATAAGAGTAAATATCACACAAATATCTTAGAAAGTCTAGTATTAGACTACAATAAACCCAAGGAGTTAATTTATTATAAATTCCATCTCATCAGTGGGAAAGATGACTTTTTCAATATTTGTTGAAGTTACCAAGTTATAATTGAAAATGGATCAAATTGAACTCCATGTCTATTACAACAAAATTAATTCAAGATGAATTAAAGATTAAAATAAAAGATGAATCTATAACAAAAATAATATAAACTATCGAGGAGCTTTCTATAACCCTTAAATGAGGAAACCCTATGATAAAATGTTAATTAAACAGCATAAAATTATAATACACATGGTTATACCTTAACAAAAACAAAATTAAAACAGTGAACAATATTTTTCAAAATTTCAACTTATCACTCCCTAAGGTAATGTCTCAGGGTTTCTATTGTTGTGAAGAGACACCATGACTACAGCAACTCTTATAAAGGAAAATTTAATTGGGGTGGCTTATATTTTCAGAGTTTAGTCCATTATCATCATGGTGTGACATGGTCATAAGCAGACAGATATGGTACTAGAGAAGTAGCCAAGTGTACTACTTTTTGGCTTGCAGGCAACAGGAAGTGGTCTGTCTCAGGGCATGGTGTGAGCATATATGAGACCTCAAAGCCCACCTCCACCATGACACACTTCCTCCAACAAAGCCACACCTACTCAAACAAAACCACACCTCCTAATAGTGCCGCTTCCATTGGGGCCCATTTTCTTTCAAACCACCACAGGTAAATGTCCTCATTAAGTGAAGAGTCTGAGCTAAAGAAATGGCTCAGGAGATTGAAAGAGGATCCAACTTTGGTTCCTGGAACCCATGTGGAACACATATACATTATTAAAATAACAAAAATAAGTCTTAGAAATACATGAAGAGACCCTACAAACCAATTAAAAATAATCTACCCCCCCCAAAACAGATGGTACATATAAATAGTACGTAGAAAAGAAAAGGGTCTCAGTGTTTAGTCCTGACTGGTTTGTAACTCTCTCGAAAGATCCATCTGCCTCTGTCTTCTGAAAGCTGGAATTAAAGACATATACCATCACTCCTGGCTTAAATGACTTTTAAACATGAGAAAATATGCTCAGTCTCTCTCAGGAAGAAATTAAAAAATGCTCTGACTTTTTATTATAAAGCACACTGATGATATTTGAGCACAGAATATTGGAGTAGATATTAATCAATTAAAGCCCATGAAGATTAATTTGCAGCACCTAGTAAAATTTCAGATGCACGTATATAGGTGAGCATGGTGGTCCAAGCTTGTAATCCCAGAAGGCAGAGGTAGGAGAGCTCAAGGCCAGCCTGAACTACATAGTGATTTCTTACTCCAAAGAAAAGAAAATCTAAAGTAAGTAAAGGGGGTGGGGGACAGGAACAGATATTGGATGGAGCAATTCTGTCCTCTGAGCTTACACAAAGACGCACATGTGCCTAACCTAGAACATACACAGGAATACCCAGTCTACTCTCTGCTCTACAGCAGCGATTCTGTCCTCTGAGCTTACACAAAGACGCACATGTGCCTAACCTAGAACAGACGCTCTACAGGTGCAGCACACCTGACACAAAGTGTTTACTTTAGGTCTCTGGTTCATTAGGGTAGTTCATGCACTAAGACAGGTGAGTAATCTTGGGCAATCCAAAATGAAGTCATTTCCACATATGGATCATCTCAATAATTTTAAACTTAAAATGTAGGCTAGTAGACAAGGGATCTTTCCAGCACTGTGGTAGAGTACTACACCCCAGCACCATAAAAGGATACAGAAAATCACATTGAAAACTTACAGAATAGTTGCTAAAGCCAAGTAGGAAAGATTTTTAGGCTCTCTCGCGCACTCTCTCTCTCCCTCTCCCTCCTCCTCCCCTTCTCTTTTCCTTTCCCTTCTCTCTCCCTCTTCTAGTCTTTCTTTCCTTGAGTCACCAAAAGTTAATTATAAATAAAATTCTAACATGAATTGTGATGGGTGTAAGTCACCTCTTAGGTATGATAATAGAATGCCAAGAGCAAGGCAGCAGATTTTGTGGGAGTAGTTCCCCTTTTCTTCCACTTTCCCTAGCAAATATTCTGGGAAACGAGGCGTGGGTTTTTTTCCTCTACATGAAGTATGTCTCACTGTGAAATCATTCTCCTCATTCATCAGACACCCCAAACTTGACCCACAATCCAAACTATGTTCTTTTCTCATTGGAATGTAAGGTTTCTCACTGGAATGAAATTGTTATTTTCACTAACAAAATAGAGACATCAGTCTAAGTATTACTGTGTGTTATTTCCTTAAATAGTTCTGCAAAGTCTTCTGGTAAGTGTCTGAGAACACCTATAAGGTCATTGTCCTATCAGCCTTCTCTTTAAAGATGCTGTAGTGTGTGAATACTGTTGCCATAACAACAGAGAGCCAGTATCCCTGCTCACATTCAGAGAAACAGAACTGTTCCATCCAATGCATGTGCTTGAGTAAGAAGATACACTCTCTAAGGTTGTCTTCAAACTACAGTTTCCAGAAGGGCTGCAGACTCCTTGATGGCTGCTGCCTTCCTTCTTTTATTAGATATCCTGCATGAGATCATGATTCAACAAAGCAAGACAGCTCCAGTAAGCTCTCAGTCTAGGTCTGGGTGATATCTGTATCTGCCAGGAACTACAGCAACTGAGACAGAAGTCCTAGAATTCAGATCTGTAGCGGCAGTTGCCCACAGAGGTGAGCAGTATACCAGCTTGGTTTGTAAAGACAGCACAACCTGATTTTCTGCAGATATTTTGAACTTCTCTAGAAACTCAGTTCACTGAATTTTCAAATCTGTGCCGTTGCTTTTGCTGGAACACAGCATTCTCAGTTGGCTGGGAGACGTCGCTCTAGTTGGTTTTGATACTGGCTGTTTAGCTTTCTCCATTTTCCGGATCATTTTCCCCAAACTTTAATAATGCTATTGACTTTTACAAATATAGCAGTTCCGCCCTTTAGAAGCACTTTTGCTTGTTTTCTCTTTCCTAGTTTTATTTTCTTGTATTTATTACCTATTCTTTTTACTTTCTTTGGTTTCATTTTATAATTGTTTTGCTAATTAAATGAAATAAAATAAAGAAAACTAAATGAAAGAAATAAAAACCCATTGGTTTTTAGGATTTTTCTGTTCTCCAGTGTAGTTATTTAAGAGAATAATATTCCTCCCTGGATTTAACTACATTCCTCAGTATTTGATGCTATCTTTTCATTATCATTTAACTCAAAAGTGCTTTGCTTGTCTTAGAAATCTTTGCTTGCTCCTATAGAGTGGTCCCTTACCTCCCTCTCTTCAGAAAAACCCATGTCTTGTTAGTCATTGGGACCTTTTATAAGAAAGGGTTTCTGAGCCTAGACATAGAAAGGATACAAAAAATTTCTGCAGTGGTAAAACCTACAGACATGAGGACAAAATCACCAGTGTCCTGTAAAATGATAAATAACACACCAGTGTCACAGACAGCATTTGTATTTTCTTTTATTTTTTGTTATTATAATTACATCATTCCTCCTTCCTTTTCCTCCATCTAAATCCTCCCATACATCCCTCCTTGCCCTTTCAAATCATGACATCTTTTTCATTAATTATTCACACAAAAATTATTCACACATCTTTTTCATTAATTATTCACACATACACGCACACACACATACATACATGCACACACACATACATGCAAGCACACACACACCGTAAATACATAAACAAACCATCTCAGCATGTATAACACTGCATATAGGTATTGGATATCCAACTGGTATTGGCTAACAACCTGGTGTGTTCCTTCCTGAGGAAGACTGTTTCTCCACTGTCTGCACCCCTCAGCTGCCTGTAGCTCTCTTTATAGGGCTGAGGCCTCCTGGGCCTTCCCCACAATCCTCAGCACATTTATCGGTGCTATCTTCATTCAGCTCACATTTGGGCAGTCATGTTTGTGAGACTTTGTGGGTGTAACGTCCGACATTCCTGAGAAACACAATCTCAGCAAATTTCCTGTTCTACTGACTCTTACAATCTTTTGCAATGACCCTTGAGCCTTAGGCACAGGAGTTGTGTTGTAGATGTGTCATTTGGGCCTGGACTCCGTGATTCCTCACTTTTGTTTGGTTGTGGTTTTCTATAATGGTTTCTGTCTGCTAGAAGAAAACTTTTCTTGATGAGGGGTAAACTATACCCATCTGTGGGTATAGACACAAATATTTAGAATACAGTTAGGGATTCTGCTGGTTTAGCAAAGTGCCAGTTATAGGTTCTCCTCTAAGATTCACCACTTCCCTTGCCCTGGGTAGTCGGCTAGGTTTCTAGCACCAGGCCTGATTTTCTCTTTTGTTGAGGAGTGTTAAGTCTCGTTACATAGCTATTGATTACCACCAAGGTAGGTGTGCCTCTACTGCCCCCTTAGGGTTATCACACCATCTTGGTCATTCCTGTGGTTCACAGGCATTTTAGCTGGGGAGGACCTTCTGGTTGTTTTCCTATTTTGGAAGCTTGCACGATGCCTTCTGGACCATGAAAGCGAATCCTCCAGGAGAATACTTACAGCTCAGTTCAGCTCAGGAGCCTCTGGAGCACATATGTCTTTAGTAGTAGGAACTCACCTTCTACCTCTGGGGGCAACCAAGGGAAATAATAATAGCCTAGAATGTTTGGGGAGTCTCTTGTACAGCCCATACTAATAACTCAAAAGAAGGCTTCTCAAATTGGTGTTGGGGTTTTTAGAATGGTCTTTGTCTCTTGGAGGGAATCATTGTGTCTACTCCGATGGGGGATTCTCATTAAAACTATATATTTATTTATACACGAGCTTATAGGTGTTAGAGGTATTTTTAAATAGACTAGTTAAGAGTATGATTCTTTAAGACTTTGGAATATTAATCATCTCTAAAGAAAATGAAAACACAAACTTTGCAGGTAAATGGATGCAACTAGGAAAGAGCATTACTGAGTGAGGTAACCCAGCTCCAGACAGATAGACATCACATGCTCTCTCTCATCAGAGGCTCCAGGCTCGGTCTTCAGATGTCAGTCCACAACCTGGAGTAACTGCAGAAACCAAGAAAGTGAAACGGACAATCGCTGTAGTAGCACGGAGGGGTTCGATAGAGAGGGATGGCTGCTTACACGCGATCTGATGCGGAAATGAGAAGAGGGGACTCTGATTAGGCAGGAAGAAGGTAGATACAGGAGGAGGGGGAAGAAGGTAAAGTATCCCAGACTGTGATCCACGCAGCGCCAGGCACAGGCTCCTTCTCACGGCATGGACCTCAAGTTGGACCAGTCATGGTTTGGGCACTCCCAGTTTTGCCCCACCAGGACCCCATCTTGGAGGCAAGACAGATTGTAAGTCATAGGTTTTGTGGTGAGTTGATATACCAATCCTACCACTGGAAGCCTTGCCTGGTTATAGAAAATGACCAGTTCTGACTCTGTATCCACCATTACTAAGAGACTTCCCTAGAGTTGTTTCTGGTAGATTCCAGGGACTTTCCACTGTACTAGAATTTTACACCACCCCAAAAGCTCCCTAATTCCAGTCATCTCTCCCAGTACTCTCCCCTTTCATCCCCTGCCACCCCACACCTGTTCCCATCTCCACCCACCCCAGTACACCCCAGAATCCATTCTATTGTCTCTTCCCAGGGAGATCCAAGGGTTCTTCCACCTTTGTCCCTTCTTGTTACTTAGCCTCTCTGGCTCTGTGGACTGTAGCATGGCTATCCTTTACTTTGCAGCTAATATCCACTTATAAGTGAATACATGCATGTTTGTTTCTCTGGATCACCTCACTCAGGATGAGTTTTTCTAGTCTCATACATTTGCCTGCAATTTTCCCGATGCCATTGATTTTAACAGCTGAGTAGTACTCCATTGTCTAAATGTCACACATTTTCTTTATCCATTCTTTGGTTGAGGGGCTTTCTGGCTATTATGAGTGAGGCAGTTATAAACATAGTTGAGGAAGTGTCCTTGCGGTAGTATGGAACAGTGTCCTTTGGGTATATGCCCAAGAGTGGGACCAGAGTCTGGGCAGTCCAGAGACCTAGGATAAAACCAAACATGATGGGCAAAAACAAATAAACAAATAAATACATAAAAATAAAAACAAAAGTCAATGAAATGATTCCTAATGATATTCTGCTATACTCACAGCTCAGTGCCTAGTCCAGCTGTCATCAGAGAGGCATTGTCCAGCGACTGATGGGG
This sequence comes from Bramus lutescens, assembly GCA_001685075.1. Lineage (NCBI taxonomy): Eukaryota > Metazoa > Chordata > Mammalia > Rodentia > Cricetidae > Bramus > Bramus lutescens. Next base: position 45,036 of record LOEQ01005236.1, read on the forward strand.
ACAGATGCAGAGACCCAAGTCAAATACTAGGCGGAGCCAGGGGAACCCCACAGAAGAGGGAGAAGAGTGATTCTAAGACCCAGAGGGGTAAAGGACACCATGAGAACACAACCCACAGGACCATTTAAGCAGGGCTCATAGGGCCTCACAGAGACTGAGGTAATAATCATGGAGCCTGCATGGGTCTGAACTAGGTCCTCTGTGTACATGCTGTGGTTGTTTAGCTTAGAGTTTTGTTGTTGTTGTTTTGGGGTTTTTGTTTGTTTGTTTGTTTTTGAGACAGGGTTTCTCTGTAGCTTTGAAGCCTGTCCTGAAACTAGCTCTTTTAGACAAGGCTGGCCTTGAATTCACAGAGATCCACCTCTCTCTGCCTCCGGAATGCTGGAATTCAAGGCATGTGCCACCATCACCTGGCTTAGCTGGGGGTTTTGTGGGACTCCTAACAGTGGAAGTGGGGTGTCTCTGACTCTTTTGCCTGCTCCTTGCACTCTTTTCCACCCACAGACTCACCTCAACAAGTCTTGCTGATAAGAGGGTCTGTGCCCATTCTTAAGTAATTTGTTATACCCTGTTGGCTGATGTCCCTGCGAGGCCTGCTCTTTGTTTTTGTTATTGTTGCTGTTGTTGTGTTGTTTTTAAGGGAAATGGAGGAGGAGAGGATTTGGGGAAGAGGGGCAGTCACGTGGGATTGGGAAGAGTGGAAGGAGAAGAAACTGTGGGTGGATGTAGCGCATGCAAAAAAAAAATTAAAACAACAAACACCCAGACTGCAGTTTTTAGGCAGAATGCCCAGCTCACCGTAGATTTCAGCTGACCTTATACTTCTGGAAAAGATTTAGAAAGTGGGGGACGAGGGAATCTAGGGAGTGCAAAGACCTAGGGGAAGGAAAGGAGACCTTTAAACAATAAGTAAACTAGATTGCTCTTACTGGAGAATTTATGTTATGAAATGGGTCATTTTAATGATTGGGTCTTAGAATTAAGAACCATTACAAAAGTTCATTGGAAATTTGTATGAAGTAATGATTATAGGAATATTTATCAGGAAGTTTAGTTAGAAGAAGGAAAAGACGTGTGAGAGGAGAGAGCAGGCATGCGTTCAGAGTGAGGGCGATGGGAAGAGGGCCAGTGGTAAGTTTGCACAAGCTCATTAATCCTCATCTTCACTGGGAATTCGGGCAACAAAGGCACAATAACCCTCCAACCACATCAAAGAAACTGCATTCCATTTTGGTCTAGAAAATTAGGAGTCAAGTCAGAAGACTTTATTATATGGTCAAATACTTCTCACTTTTCCCTTTGTTGAAGGAAGTACTTCCTGGTATCCGAGGAGCGTTGGTTCCCCTTTCACTTGGTCTGTTACTTTGGATCAGCGCTATTGTGATGCACTTCACCCTGATACTTTCCACATTTATACAGATCCCAGACTCCATCCTTTAACTCTGAGCCAGAATCATGCCACATCTGCTTGATGCTGCGGGTCGCTCCCTTTGGATGCATCATACTGAATGCAATCCTACGGCCTGCCGAAACCTCTGCAGCGTCTGTCGCAGCATCCGTCTCCCTTCTGGCAGTGCCATCATCGTCATATTGCATGTGACATCAGAGACAGATTCCCATGAGTGCTTCTGTAGGCCATTATTTCCATCTCCTTATGATTATAGATCAAGTCATTTTCTTTATAAATCTCCCTTGAACTCTGCTCACCAATAAAAGCATTAATTCTCATAGCAGAAAAAGTTTATATTTGAAACTACCTACATCTCCTGTATCAATTAACTTTTTTCTTCTCTAGTAGAAAAGTTATAAAGTGTTTTGTCTTTGCTAATAAAGTTTTCAATTTTATGAATTATGACAATTTGACATGTGTCTCAAACCTGAATTATTTGATTATGACTATACATGAATTTGTCTTTTTTAAAAATAACTTTATTCTCTTTTTCCAAACAATAGCATGGGAATATGTAACCAGAAAGTTCTTGGTACTAAAGCATGAGAACAAAGGCCACAAAGAGGAAATCAGTGTTTTCAAGTATTTGCTTCTCCTTCTGCTGTTGTTTCCCAAAGCTCCATGAGAAGCCACAACATTCTTGCTGACAGTGTCAGTTATGAACATTATAACGTCTGTACTAAGAAAACTCAGGGCTGGAGAGATGGCTCAGTTGTTAAAACCAACGTCTACTCTTTCAGAGGACCTGGGATTTAATTCCTTAGCACCCACATGGTGACCAACAACCCTCTGTAACTCCGGACCCAGGGGATCTGATGCCTGGCCTCCAAGGACATCAGGTACTTGTGTGATGAACAGATATATATGCAGACAAAACACCCAAACACATAAAATAAACAAATAAATTTCTTTTGAACCTTGCTATGAAGAAGGATGCTGTATACTCTTTGCCTCTGATTTTTTAGTGATTTCTCCCTAAGCATTTCCTTGCACCATGCCCACCGGCCTGATGAGTCTGAGACAGGCCGTACACACCTCAGCATTTCTTAGCATTCTTTCTTTTAGGAGCAGGTACTCAGCAGCATCTTCCGTACCGAAGGCCAGGGTCCACCTGAGAGTCATCTGCAGATGTGGGCAGTTTAATTTCAGGAATAAACTATTAAGACATCCCTTTCCTGTATAGTGGGTGAAAGCTGCTACTAGCTGGCATGTTAGATTCCATCTGACTTACTCCTTTTCTGTCATGAAATTAGTCAAGAGACTGTTGGTCCTCAGTCTGCTCCACACTGCACCAGCTCCACTGGACACTTGACTGGCGCAGACAGAAGTGCTAGGGGAAGGCAAGGCTGGCTACGCTCTGAATGTGGGTGTGAGCAGACATCCATTTCCTTCCTGAAAGCCTTTGTTCTAGCTGACACTCACGACGGCCACTGCAGTCCTCCAAAACTTCAGTCTCAAATAAACTTCCAGGATCCTTTGATTCTTCTGTCATGTAGCCTGAGACCATAAACCAGCCCTGGGCACATACGGCAATCAGTCAATGCATTCCCTCATGGAGGCAGAATTTTCCTTTCAACAGGTGAAAAATTTCCCAAAGGATTGCTTTGCATGTCTCAAAGCAAAGGAGTCTTCTCATTCTGATTGCACCACAGGGCTTCTGTGGAGATTGGCAATGCTTCTACTAGTATAAAAATCGAGAACCTAGGGCCAGGTGTGGTGGTGCACACCTTTAATCCCAGCATTTTATAGGCAAAGGCAGGTGGATCTCTATGAGACTGAGACTAGCCTAGTCTACAGAGTGAGTTCCAGAGCTAAATAATAGAAGAATCCTGTCTCAAAAAAAATCTAGAACCTAAAGGCCATTTCAAACAAACTGAACTAATTCAAACCAATTGATGTGTGGCCAGAATTCTCCACCAACAATGAAACACCACAGTACCAAGCACCTCACTTCCAAATGACCCAGAGAGCCTCTGAGACAGACAATTGGGAAAAGTGGACAGGTTGAAATTTCCTTTACCAGGCTTTCTCCTCCACATCCACTGAATTCCAGGTCTCTCTCACTCTCTTCTCTGTGTAGACTTGTCTAATGTATGTAGGAATAGCATCTCCCTGTGTGATCTTACATAATCTCAACTCTCCTACCAAAAAAAATCAAGATCAATCTAAAAAAGTGTCATCTGAATTTGGCAAATATTCTTGTGGAAAAAAATCTTTAAGCAAAAGCAAATTTGTTGATGTGCTGGGACAATAAACTCTTAAAACAGATCAAATTTTCCATGAGCCAACTCAGTCCTTAGATTCAACATTCACACTTTCCTCAGCCACAGCCACTATCACCCTGGTGAAGCCACCTCAACAAACTGTCACTAGTGAGCCAAATGCCTTTCCAGAGGACCAAAGGAATTCCAAGACAGTCACAGAGAGTGCTCAACTAAAGAAATCCTGGGCTGTGCTGAGTAAAGAAACCACCTGCCTAATGCACAGGAGATTAGGTACAGTTGGTGTGCCTCTGTGCCTCCAGTCGTGTAGAGCAACAGATCTCACCTGACACACTCCCCTCTTCTTCAAGGCTATGCAGAGAGGGGTCTTGTGACAGTGGGAAACAGTACTACTCGACTTACTGTGTTCAACTTCAAAATAAAAATAAAGTTTAGGGAAAGAAAGATGTTCTTTCCCAAGTAACAAGTAGAGGGGACACAGGAGAGAGATTTCTAAGGAATATCAAACTAAATGCTGGGAAAAAGGAGGCAGAGTCAGAGAGAAGAAGCCATGTAGCTCTGCCAGAGACAGATGGACAGAACTTTAGTTGGTAAGCCACAGCCTCTTGGCAATACACAGATTAATATAAATGGGTTGAAATAAGATGCAAGAACTAGCCAATAAGATGCTAGAGCTAATAGGACAAACAGTGATTTAAATAATATGATTTTTGTGTGATTATTTCAAGAGTCTGAGCAGCCGGGAACCAACAAGCAGCCTCCTTAATACAAAACTGTTTTTGTAATTTCCGTTTTAGGTTTTCCTTGCTACAGTATAGAAACAGAACAGATTTTTTATCATATTGATCTTGTATCCTACAACTCTGCTGAACTCATACATGAGATCCAATTGGTTCAGAGGGGATTATTTGTGATTGTTTGAATGCTAGACCATGCTGTCCACAAATAAAAATGGGTTTACTTCCTCCTTTTCAATTTATGTGTCTTCTGTTTATTTTCTATGTCTTATGCACATGTTAGAATTTCCATTACAATGCTGAGTATAAGCAGAGAAATCAATCTTTTGCTTTTTTCTGTGGTCTCTGCCTCTCAGTTGAGATATTTAAACAATTTAAATTAAATGTGGATTACGTTTTATATGTGAACGGGTTTAAACATGCATGTACATATTTTATATATGTAGTTACTTCATGTAGCCATGCATATATTTAAACATGAAATTTGATTGGCTTTAAACAAGGGAGAAAAATCATCCTTTTTCCTAGAGGACCATATAATCTTTTTCTGCCTTTTCTTTTTTAAGATTTCTGTGTGAAATGAGTTTTTTTGAGCTTTTTTATTTTATACTTTCTCTTCTAGTTAGCTCACAACTCTCCATTATTTAATTCAGTGCTTGGATTAGGGCCTCAAAAATATTTTCATTATTTCAGTTCTTATTTAAATGGTACTATGCCCCTTTACATATTGTCTAATGTTAGACACCTTCCTTCTCTGACTTCACATCGTCATCAATGTTTTAATTCTACACATATGTTGTGAGTTGCACAATCTACTTCTATTAGTTTTACATTAAATTGAATTACAGTTTAAAGGGCTATAAATAATAGTATTTTTCTATATATGTATTTTTACAATTTTTAGCACCATTTTTATTTTTGTTTACATCAGGGTTCCATTAGTAATACTTCTTGTTCAGTCTGGGATGATTTCTTTCTGCTTTTGTCTGTACTTTTAAAAAAAATGTTTATTTATCTTTATTTTATGTGTATGTGCAAGTGTCTTGTCTGTGTTACACATGCATGTCTGGTGTCCACAGAGACTAGAAAAGGACACCAGATGGCCTAGAACTATAGTTACAGATGCCTCTTTCCAATACCCAAACCCTCTGTAAAAGGAAATGCACTTAATCACAGAGCCATTCTCTAGCCCCTTATTTGCATTTTGAACTTTTTTAAAATTTTTATTTAATTTTTAATTGTGTATATGTGCATGTGTGTATGTATGTGTGTGCACGATTGTGTGTATCTCTGTGCGTGTGTGTGTGTGTGTGTGTGTGTGTGTGTGTGTGTACAGCACTCACAGGGGCTAGCAGAGTTTCTCAGATCCCTGGAGCTGGAGTTACTGGGAGTTGTAAACTGCCTGATATGGGTGCTGGTAGTGGTGCATGCTCTTAACTGCTGAGCCATCTCCCAGCCCTTTTGTAAGCTATCTTTGCTGATAAATGGCAAGTCAACAATTTTTTTCTTTTTATAAATTAAGAATACTTCTCCATTGTTATGTGGCTTTTGTTATTTGTGAAACAGATATGCTTTTTTCCTAAGCTTTACTCTTCTAACACATGTAGCTCAGTACATGTAGTTTTGGCTATTTTTAATTTTCAAGCAGCTCAATTTCTTTTTACTTTTTGAGCTATATTTTTTTCTCTGCTCCCCTCCCTGACTCTCCCCTCCCCTTCAACCCTCTCCCATGATCCCCATACTCCCAATTTACTCAGGAGATCTTGTCTTTTTCTACTTCTCATGTACATTAGATCCATGTAAGTCTCTCTTAGGGTCCTCTTTGTTGTCTAGGTTCTCTGGGATTGTGAACTGTAGGCTGCTTTTTCTTTGCTTTTCTTTTAAAAGCTATTTATGAGTGAGTACATATTATATTTGTCTTTCTGGGTCTGGGNNCATATTATATTTGTCTTTCTGGGTCTGGGTTATCTCACTCAATATGATGTTTTCAAGATCCATCCATTTGCCCATAAATTTCAAATTTTTCCCAGCTGTGTAGTACTCCATTGTGTACATGTACCACATTTTCTTTATCCATGTCAAGGGGCATTTAGGTCGTTCCCAGGTTCTGGCTATGACAAAAAAAATGTTTCTATAAACATAGTTGAGCACATGTCCTTGTGGTATGATTGAGCATCCTTTGGGTATATACCCAAAAGTGGTATTGCTGGGACTTGAGGTAGGTTGTTTCCTAATTTTCTGAGAAATCACCACACTGATATCCAAAGCCAAGCCATTTGATTTCATCTTGACATGTATTAGTTACAGTAGTTTTCTTCCTGTCTCTATTTCTTGAAGTGTATTTCTCTTCCTGGACCTGGCAGTTAATACTTTTCACTAAGTCTGCAAATTTCAACCATTATTTCTTCAAATATTTCTCCTGCCACACTCCCCTCTAGGATTCAGTAAAATGAGTTAGAAACAAGTCCGTCCTTCCTGTCTATGCTTTGGACCTTTGCTAGATGACACAATAGGATTGTTTGACTGACAGTTAAGCTCTCATTGTCTTGAAGCAAAGCCATCCTTGAAGTTTGTCTGATAACCTATGAGTTTTAGTCTTTCCCAGCAGCTTTGTTAAACAACTACCAGTTCACAGGGCTTTTAGGGGCAGCTTTCTTCTCTCCTGCACTCTGCCTCATGAGAGAAAACTAGCGATGGCCTGAGTTCCTTTTCCCTAAGACACAGTCTGGCACTATCTTGAGAGAGACACTAAAGTCATATTTAGCACCAGAATTAGATTTTACCTTTTGATATAAAAAGTATCAAATATTCAATTTATAGGATTTTAAAAGACCCTCATTTTAGGGCTAGATAAATGGCTAAGCCATTTTTCCTCTTTCAGAGGACTTGAGTTCAGTTCCCAGGACCCACATCAGAAGATTCACAACTGCCTGTCACTCCAGCTCCTAGGAATCCAACATTCCCTTCTGGCCTCCTTGGGTGCCTGCCCCCATGTGGCAAAAGTTCATACAGACACATTCATACATATAATATTTTTCTAATTTTAAAAATCTTAAAAGTTTTATTTAACTTTCTCTCAATATTGATTTTTCTGCTTATTTTGATTTCTATGGACAGTTTCTTCTATTTGATGTTCATTGATTAAAGTCATGTTTAAAACAGGGGGACTAAAAGCCTCCAAGTGTATGAGAGGGCTTGAGTATGCAGAAGAGCAACCAGTACTCTTAACCACTGAGCCATTTCTCCAATCCCCACTCCAAATATCATTAATATCTCTTAAAACAGTTGTATTCCTTTCTGTGTGTAGGGGGTAAAGGGATCAAGAATTCTGATCTTTTTGAACAACTCATGCCAACACTCTGATCCATGAAGGAAGAAAACTAGCTCAGCATATTGACAATATCATCTAAATTGCCCATTTTTTCTGTCCAATACTTCAAGTAACACCATCTGCTTATCCTTGTTGGAGAGAACACTTTTTACAAAGCAAAAGAATGGCTAGCTCATCAGAATGTGTGTGTGTGCGTAGTGGGGTGGGGCAGAATCTGAGATCCCGCAGAATGTGTCCCTATGGGATGTAGAATCTGTGATCCCTCAGAATGAAGGGGTGGGGGCGGAATCTGAGATCCCGCAGAAGAGGGGCCAGAATCTCAGGTCCTACAGAATGTGGGGGTGGGGGGTGCAGAATATAAGATCCTATAGAATGTGGCAGGGGCTGAATCTGAGATTCCACAGAATGTGTGTGTGGAATGGGGTGGAATCTGAGATCCCGCAGAATGCATGTGTGTGGAGGCGGGCGGAAATCTGAGATTCCACAGAATGTGACGCGGGGGAGGGGGGACAGTGTCTGAGATCCAGAGAGTTCTTGGAGCCTTTCATTCTTTTCATTCCCTCTCTCCTCAGAGGTTTCTCACCAACCACCCCAGAAGCCCTGGGTACTCTTTCGTGTAAACCAGGTCACCTCTGCCCTCTTCACTCTTTGTACAATGCCGGCCTTGTTACTAGGTCCTAAAAGGAATCACTTCCTACTCCCAAATCCCACAGCTCTTATTTTCCTGTCTCAAGCGCTCATTTAGCAGGCTTCTAACATCTCCTTGCTGTTTGCTTGTGAACACTTTTCTAAGAGACTCTTACTCATTTCTTGCCTTTCCTGGATAATTTTACCTGGTTCAAAGTCACTGTACTGACTGGTTTGTGGGTCAACTTGACACAATCTAGAGTCATCAGAGGAAGGAGCCTCAGCTGAGGAAATGCCTCCATGAGATCTAGCTGGAAGGCATTGTCTCCTTTAGTGATCAGTTTCGGGGGAAGCATCCCATGGAGGGAGGTGCACCTCTGGGCTAATAGTCCTGGGTGCTATAGGAAAGCAGGCTGAACAAGCCATGTGGGGCAAGTCAGTAAGCAGCGCCCCTCCATGGCCTCTGCATCAGCTCCTCCCTCTGGGGTCCTGCCCTGTTTGAGCTCCTGTCCTGAGGTCCTTCAGTGATGAACAGCAATGCTGCAGTGTAAGCCTAAGAAACCCTTTCCTCCCCAACTTCCTTTTTCGTCAAGGCGTTTTGTTGCAGCAACAGAAACCTAACTAAGAGAGTCACCTTCTAGGTGTGCACCAGCGTCTGCACCAAGACACTCTTAGGTGTCTTTAGAATTGCCGTCAGCTTCACATCAAAGTCTCCCATTTCTGATTCCTGTTCTCCCACCCCTCTGGTCAAGCATACATGCACATACTTCTCCAGCCTCATTCTTTTCTTAATAGGGAATATTTAATGTATCCTTTTAATTTATTTTTGCTACACAAAAGACAAGGTGAAATAAAATATGAATTTCATTACTGATTAGGATATTGTTCTAGAACACCACATTTTCTCTCAAAGTCCGTAAGGCTTTTAATTTCAACTAATTACCAATTACAATGAACATGCGGGTCTAGAATAGTTAAGAATTTTTCCAGTGCCATGCAATCAGATCATAGCAGAATCAGGCTTGGTTCCTTTCAAATCTCCACATGACTTGGGTACATTTGAGACCTGGCTCAGCCTGGACAGTTCTCAGCTGGGAGCTAGCTGCTTTTGCTTCATCCATACCCCATCTCTTCTTTCTATCAAATCACTTTGAAACAAACCACTGAAAAAAATCACTTCATAAATGACAAACTTTTCAGATGAAAAATCAGTTAATTTAAAAAAAAGAAAGAAAAATAAAAACCAGTTAATAGTTTAATTAGATTTTAAAAGGAATGCCATTTTAAACTATGAATAAAATGTTACCAATTTGAAACAAGTTCTTTTGACAATAAAAAACAATAAATTAGCACTCTGTGTTTTAAAAATGTTCCCACTGAGCTGACCATAACCTAGACACTATTTTATCTTTCAGAAGAAGAGACTTTCCAGGTCAATGAAGATCTCAAGTGACTTTTATCTGTCCCCCAACTTTGGAGCTTTGTTTTATGGATTTGTTTTGTTTTGTTTTGTTTAACTGCTTTTTTGGGTTCAGTCTGCTCTCAACAGATATAGACTTACTTTGGCTCTTTGATTCCTCTTAGGTATTTTAAATCATCTTTATCTCTGTATTATTTATCTACAAAACGAGCTTAATTCCTGCTCAAAGTAAGAATTCAACCATTGCTTACTTGAGGAGTTATAAGGACAGCAAAGAGATCATGGGGAAGGAAGAAACAGAAAATCATGTGTCCTGGGCTTCTCAGGCCAAGGCAGAAAGGCCTTCCCACTGTCGGTCTTTGCTCTTCTCCACAGGAAAACACTGACTTCCAATCACTTTCCGCCAAGGCCAATCAAATGACCCGGATTCCCTGCAAAGTACGGCAGCCCCTGCATGAAGTGGAACCAAGGTGTCTCGTGGTTCTTACTTCACCTCACGCTGGGGGGGGGGCTTGAGAGCAGCACCAGGGCCCCCACACTGAAGACGCCTTTTTGATGTCCTGAGGAGCTGTTAGCGTGCAGGCCGGGTGGACAGGGAGACTCCTCTCTGCTGCTTCATGCTTTACCAAAGGAGGGCACAGCTAATGGATGGAAATGGCCATTTACACAACGCTGCCTACAGAATGAGAGAAAATTCAGATGTTGGACAGTCTCCTGCACTGGAGGCCTAGCCTCACACTGTGGCATGATTAAACTTTGAAAAATATCCTGGTCAGGTGTCGGGCACAGCCAAGAGAAGAAAGAACTTAAAGTGAGAATTCCCCAGCTCCTGAGAAGGCCAAACAGCGACCCCAAACAGTATCCCAGGCTCCTGAGGAGAGCAGAAACATCACCATCCTGTGCACACAGATCATCTATTAAAATAAGTCACACTGGAAAGGAACCAAAGGGGAAAGGCTTATCCCTTCAGAATCGGGGACGCTCATCTTTATGCCCTGAATGTAGTCTCTGGGACTTTGATTCTTACAAGCAAAAGAGTGAAACAGCTTTAAGAACAAAGTGTCTTGGCCTGAGAATAATTTCTTGCTTGTTCAGTTGGAGACAGTTTATTCTGAGTCTGTTTAGTGTCACAGTCAAGTGAAGGAAGAAAGAAAACATTGATCCAAGAAGCCATCTTGCTCTGAGGGGTGATGAAGTACATTTTTGTGTGCTGAGGTACTCTGATGGTTCTGCTTTGCAGAAGAAGGCTTAATAGGCAGGTACAGGAATAGGCCGCTTCGCTGCAAGATTATCTGGCCTTGGGCCTCTGGGGGAGGTACACCAAGAGGCAGAACTAATCCTTTCTAAGAAGAAAGGATGGCGTCTTCCTCTAATTTGATATATCACTCGAGTGGTGGGTGGGACCACTCTTTCCAGTACTTTTGGCCTAGGCAATGAATTATTCCTCATGTTTCTGTTCTGCAGTGGTCAGTGAGCCAGGAGTCATGCAGTGACTCATGGCATCATCAGCAATGTATATTTGGGGGTACTCACTGGGTTCGCAGGTTCACACTGATAAAGAAAGTTGGCCTTCCTTGCAATGGTGTCTTTTTCCATGCTACGTGTCTCCTGTGGTTTTCTTAGTTGCCACAGCCATCTAACTTTGTATAAGACTCAGAAGACAGCAATGCATAACCCTGGAAACTAGAGTTGAGGATATGATGTTTTAGGGGATTTTTAAAATGTATGCCCATGTGGCAGGCCCTCTATATATTTCTAAAACCATTTTTATTTCTGCCTTTCGTGCCATCTAGTTTTAAGTCAGCTTGATACTAGCTAGAGACATTTTGGAAGAGGGAACCTTAACAGAGAAAATCCCCAGCCCCAGACTGGCCTATAGGCAAGCTTGTGCTTCATTTTCTTGATTGATGATGAATGTGGGAGGGCCTGGTTCACTGGGGGAGCTGCTGCCCCAGGGTTGGTAGTCCAGGTGCTATAAGAAAGCAGACCGAGAACAGCATGAGGAAAATGGCAGTAAGCTGCTCCCCTCCATGGCCTCCTGGTCTTGCCCCCTGTGAGTTCCTACTCTGACTTCTCTGGATAATGGACTACAGCCTAAAAGATAAAATAAACCCTTTCATCCCCAATTTGCCTCTGGTAGTAGTGTTTTATCAAAACAATAGAAATGCTAACCAAGACATGTTTATTTAATAAAAGATAATACACTGGTGCTTTGGGGAAAGTAGATTGCAGCCTGATTTACTATACTATAAGGGGGATGTGTCTCAACTTCAGCCACTGGGTGTCCCTGATTCTACAGTAACAGTTCAACAAATTTCAAGTAAAATGAAGCTGTACACACACACCTATTTGTCTCTCATTGGTCTTCTAAGACCACACCTTCCTTAGCTCAGGTTATTTCTCTCACACCTCAGACCATGCCTTCCTTAGCCCAGGTTATCTCTCTCTCAGGTCTTCTCAGAACACAGCTTCCTTCACCCAGGTTATCTCTCTCTCATGGGTCTTCTCAGACCACACCTTCCTTAGCCCAGGTTATCTCTCACACCTCAGACCACACCTTCCTTAGCCCAGGTTATCTCTCACACCTCAGACCACACCTTTCTTAGCCCAGGTTATCTCTCACACCTCAGACCACACCTTCCTTAGCCCAGGTTATCTCTCACACCTCAGACCACACCTTCCCTAGCCCAAGTTATCTCTCACACCTCAGACCATGTCTTCCTTAGCCCAGGTTATCTCTCACACCTCAGACCACACCTTCCTTAGTCCAGGTTAACTCTCACACCTCAGACCATGCCTACCTTAGCCCAGGTTATCTATCTCATACCTCAGACCACGTCTTCCTTAGCCCAGGTTCTCTCTCTCTCTCGTCTTCTCAAAACACACCTTCCTCAGCCCAGGTTGTCTTCACTGATGACTTCTCTAAACATGTGACTAAGCTTGTGAGACACTTACACTAGCAGAAGGGAGACTGCCAAAAGTCTGTAGCCCCTTGAAGTAAACTCATCGATCCAACAAATATGTTTGGACATTTACTGCATAGTGGGCACTAAACACCAAATACCTGGTACCAGCAAAACAAAATTCCCTGCCTCTTAGGAAGTTCACACTGTCGAATACTGACAGGCAAAGTTAAACTCAGAAAACAGAGCAGGTGTCTCAGCAGGGACTCCAGTTCCAACTGCACATCCAGGCTTGGCTTCACTGTAATGCTTGCTTTCATTTTTTACTTTTTAAATTGACTTTATTGAGCTCTACATTTTTCTCTGCTCCCCTCCCTTCCTCTCGCCTCCCCTTCAACCCTCTCCCATGGTCCCCATGCTCCCAATTTACTCAGGAGATCTTGTCTTTTTCTACTTCCCATGTAGATTAGATTCATGTACATCTCTCTTAGGGTCCTCATTGTTGTCTGGGTACTCTGGGATTGTGATTTGTAGACTGGTTTTCTTTGCTTTATAGTTAAAAATCACTTATGAGTGAGTACATATGATAATTGTCTTTCTGGATCTGGGATATCTCACTCAATATGATGTTTTCTAGATCCATCCAATTGCCTGCAAATTTCAAGATGTCATGAAAACAGCCTGGTATTGGCATAAAAACAGACAGGAGGACCAATGGAACCAAANTCAATATGATGTTTTCTAGATCCATCCAATTGCCTGCAAATTTCAAGATGTCATGAAAACAGCCTGGTATTGGCATAAAAACAGACAGGAGGACCAATGGAACCAAATGGAAGACCCAGATATGAATCCACACACCTACGAACACCTGATTTTGACAAAGAAGCAAAAAATATAAAATGGAAAAAAGAAGGCATATTCAAAAATGGTGCTGGCATAACTGGATATCAATATGTAGAAGAATGAAATTAGATCCATATCTATCACCATGCACAAAACTCAAGTCCAAATGGATCAAAGACCTCAACATAAAGCCAACCACACTGAATCTCATAAAAGAGAAAGTGGAAATTACACTTGAACTCAATGGCACAGAAGACCACTTCCTGAGTATAACCCCAATATCACAGACACTGAGAGAAACAATTAATAAATGAACCTCCTGAAACTAAAAAGCTTCTGTAAAGCAAAGGACATGGTCAACAAGAAAAAACGGCAGCCTACAGAATGGGAAGAGATCTTTACTAACTCCACATCAGATAGAGGTCTGACCTCCAAAATACACAAAGAACTCAAGAAATTGGTTATCAAAAGAACAAATAATCCGAGAAAAATATGGAGTACAGACCTAAACAGAGAACTCTCAATAGAGGAATCTAAAATAGCTGAAAGACACTTAAGGAAATGTTCAAC
>LOEQ01005237.1:7167-36821 GCA_001685075.1 Bramus lutescens
TTTGGAAGAGCAGGCAATGCTCTTAACCTCTGAGCCACCTCTCCAGTCCCCCAAAGCAAGGCTATTTGTTAGGGACACACACACAGAGACACAGCACACAAACACCCAAGGACAGACGGGAACAGATTCACAAGACAGCCTTCAGACAGGCACAGATCCAGATTCATACACCAGGCAAACAGGACGGACGGAAGACGTGGAGAGTGGAGTAGAGAATTCAGATCTAGTCTCTCTCCCGGTTAAATGACAATGGGGGCGGGTGTGTGCCTTGATTTCTTTCCTTAATGTGACACCAATGTGTTACTAGTGACTCAGAGTTATTCACTAATGCATTAAATCTACATACGGAGTATTATTATATTCATTATTCATAAAACACCAAAGTTTTCATCCCTTCCTGATGCCGCTGTGTTCTAACCATTGGGTCCCCACCTTTGGGGATAGCCAGTGCCTCTCAGTTCTTGGTGGGTCTTTCTAGAGCTATTTTACGCCTTGTATCTAAGTGTGTGTTTCGACTTTCTTCCCCCACAGGCTTCATCTTGTTGAACTGCAGCTTCAAATCTTCAGTAAGAAAATGGATATGAAGATAATCTACAGAATAAAGATATGAAACACAGTCCCAAGACCAAGACTCAGAAGCCTCTAGAAGAGGGTAAGTGTTTGCTTGGAAGTTTCCAGACAGCCCAATCTGTCACTGTAGGATACCATCTTTTTCAGGGTGCCCTCTTCCCAAGCAGAGACTTGACAAGCCACAGAGAATTCCCCACAATCCCAATCTGGATTGTAAAACCCTTGATTGTCTTAATAAAGGTCAGAACAGAATATGGCAAATTAGTCTTAAAATTAAATGTTGGATAAATGAGTGTATGAAGGTCCCTCATCTTAGAATCTGGGATGTTAGGGCTAGACACATTCTTCAAGATCCTTTTGCCTAACTATGTGAGTAACTGGCTGGTCCAGCCCTTACATCTGAGATTGGAACTGTTGAATGTTGTTCCTAAATTGTATTTATGTGTAACTATGCTTTTGGTCATGAGTGCCGCATCTTAAAGGGGGCACAGGGAGAAAGGACTGTGAGCATAAGTGCTAACTGAACTTTTAGGAGAAGAAATGTTAGTCTGATGTACGTGTGCTTGTCATTGTATCTTTACAGCAAATTAAACATGCTAAGATGTGTAACTAGAGCCAGACAATAGAACTGTGGCAGTCAATTCAGCTTTGTGTGGAGCCCTTTCTAACAATCAGCGGTAAGAGCCATCTGCTCAGGGGGCCAACACACCAATGGTTTCCGTGTTTAGACAATGAGTGACCACTGAGAGGTGACATTGAAAGGACGGCTGAGGGAGAGGCTCTCTACTACAAGGAGATGGGATGAGCCCCTTCCATCACTACCCACTCAGATTCCATCCTTGGTTTAGTATCTCATTGGAGCGCTGCCTTAGTGTGGCCTTCCCTCGTCAAATTTCGTCATGTCTATTGGCTCTGTTCTTAGACTCACCTACTTTGCTCCTATTAGAAATAATTAGACACCTTATGTTTATGGGCTACGATTTCTGTTGCTTCTACAAAAAGTGTCACAAACGTCATGTTGTAAAGCTCCACAGGTACATTGTCTTCTTCTGAGTTTCCCTGGATTGAACTCAGGATTTCAGCAGGGACATGATTCCTTCTAGAGGCCTTTGGGGAGAATGCTTGCCTGCCCCATGCCTCTGTTGGACACTGCTCACATTAGCAGGCTTGCAGCTGCTTCCTTCATCCTTAAAGCAGTTGGGTCCACCCTGTCTCACTCTAACCTTTTCAGCCCCGCATTTCCATGTTTTAGGATCCTTATTATTTATTGCATTTGGATCCACCTAGGACATCCAGAATAGCCTCCCTAAAAAGGTAAATTCCATTCATATGTAGCCTCAGTTCTTCTTTGCCCTGATCCTAAAGTACTGTCAACTTCTGTGAGATTACGGTGTGATATCATTGGGTGGCCATCATTCTGCCTACTTGGTTGTGCAACAGATATGCTATTTTCCTTTCCAGAGATATACAGGACCATTGTCTGCGTTTGATTGTCCCTCTTGGTGTCCTGTCATTGGTCATGATCATTTGTGAGGCTGAGCTAGCCTATTTCATAGTCTCTCAAGGGGTTCTACGTTGACATTTAAAAAAAATATTCCTCAGACTTCTACTGTGTCTGGGCTGTGTGTGTATGTGTGTGTGTGTGTATGTGTGTGAGTGCGCACCCTGCTCAGCACCTACTTCCTAAATATCTGCATCAATATTGATCTTACCTGGACCCTGTCCAGGCCAGCCCTTGAAGCAGTTTATGCTACCAGAGAGAGTGTGTCTCAAATGCGCTTTGCTGTATGGTCTTATGTTGATCAGCCTGTACTAAAGAAATGGACTCCTCCATCACTGTCCCATGTCCACTGCAAAAAGTATAAATTTTTATGTGTGGAAATTAAACTCAGACTTAAACACAAATTGTAAAAGCAAAGCTGCCCTGTGAATTATTGATGGTGGCTGCTGAACTCTGTTTCACACGCTGTTCTGTCCAGGAGTGGAGGGAGGTGCAGACTTACAGCCCAGCCCTGACCTTGGTAGAGAAGGAACACTAAAATATGGCCATGGAAAAGTGAGGACAAAATTGATAGGGGTACAGGAGCAGCTGTTGCCAGAGCCATTTAAATTCCGATCGTGCTGGAATGTGGTGTTCTCACTGACCACTGCCCAGTTGCCGGCATTGAATTTCACCATTCCTTCTGCCACACTGTATTTTAGTCAGAACAGTAGCACTTGATGGTCACCAATGAGTGGTCCTGTCTTTGGGCTCAGTTCCTCACATACGGCACCTGTCAGAGAAGAGCAAAGACAGGAAGGTGTCTCTGGACAGGACATGGGTGCGTGCACACCACTGCCTTAGCCTCTTGGGTCACTCCTTCAAGTCCCGTCTGACCTCGTCCTGCAGCTGGACGGCCTTCCCTGGCTCTGCTGCCCCCGCCTCAGGCGCGAGGCTAAGGTTTCATTCCTGAGGCTTCTTTATGCACGAAGAACTGGAGTTGAAATGACACAGTAGTCATCTTGATTCAGTCTCAACTTTCCCTTCTCCACGAGGTGCCTGACTTCCATCTGGACACGGCCAGCAGCTTTTAGGAGTGATTAAACAACACAATGTCAGCGTCGACCTGTGTATCTGCTGCCACCCCAGCAGCTCTGGGAGAAGTGTGCTCTTCAGGATGTGAGTGACCAAGAGACACTTACCTTTAGCACTTTCTCTGGTGACCAGTCAAAATATCTTTTATTCTTTGGCAATGCAGATTGCTTTAAAATTCAATCCAGATCTTATACTTTCTGTTCACATCAAACTGACATGGAAGCCAAGTAGCCTGTTTTGGGCTTCTTTTGACAGACAGGGATGGGACACTTAGGTCTCCCAGTGCAGACTCTTTGCCCCCTGCTCACTTATCAACAACCCCAGCCATTCTCTTTCATCTCTGTAACCCTTCGTCAGTCTGGAGAGGAAACCAGAATCGGCTTGGACAGCGCAGAGATTAATGAGGGAACGTCTGTGAAGGACAAAGGGGAGGGGCTGGTGGCATACGCCTAGATTACTAGCCTTTTGAAGGTAGTATATCAGGGCCAGCCTGCACTACCTGGTACTCTGTCCCAAAGAACCAAAATAAAGGGAGCAGGAAGAGCCTTTAGGAGACTTCTGGACACATGTGGAAACACGGGAGAGGGGAAGGCTTGGGAAGGAAGAATCCTGACCTGATGCACCAAGAAAATTTTAGCTAGCTCAATAGGGAGTGGTAGACGAAAGGATGGTGGCCATTAGAGGAAGCCTCCTGCTCCCAAGTCAGAATGACCTGTGTAGATCTTTATCAGTGGCTTCTCCAGGGTCTCCAACAAATCCCCACTGAAGGGGAGGCGATCAGTGGCTTCTCCAGGGTCTCCAACAAATCCCCACTGAAGGGGAGGCGCGACACTGTCACCGTAGCAAGTGTATGTGTGTGTGTCTTCCCTGTGGCCCTGATAGCTGCTCATCCAAGTAATTTCCATCAGAATAAACTGTCCTGCTAGGGATGCTGTGAAAGCAGCTTTGGACTCTGACATTTAGTTCAGCACATTGTCTAGGGGCTTTACAGAACGTACCTTTCTTAACACCAGTAATGCAGAGGCCCTTAAGGCATAGTCTGGGCTAAGAGGAACTCTGTCTCTGTAGAGAGATCTGCAAGTAAGCAGTTAATTAAAACAGCTTTTTCCCAGGTGTGGTAGTGTATGTCTTTAATCCTAGCTGTCAGATGGCAGAGACAGGGAATCTTTCTGGATTCAAGGCTATCCTGTTATACATACTGAGTTCTAGGGTTACACAATGATACCCTACCTCAGAAACAAACAAACAAACAAAAAAACAAAAACCCACTTTGTAGTGACTGCCAAGAGAGAAATATGGTTAGGACATTGACGAACATGGGAGTCCAGGTGTTTACCAGGGACATTTGGTGGGTAATTAGCTACTTCTCACTCTGACAAGAGCAACCTATGGGACAAGGCATTTATTTAGACTCACAGTCTTGGGATTCTCTCCATTGTAGCGAGAGAACTATGGTGTTGGGTCAGCTCCATCTGTAGAGCTGGGAACATGTAGCCATGACTAGTTCACATGGCCCAGATCATGCTGCAGAAGCAGAAGTCAGAACCAGAGGCAAATATAAACTTCATGGCCTGCTCCTGGTGCCCCACCTCTGCCAGCTAAGCCCCATATCCCAAAGGGAACACGACATCCTCAAACAGTGCTACCAGCTGGGAATACATAAGGCTTCGGGGCCATTTCACATTCAAACCACAGCTTTATTGTTGGGGACAGTCACGGTGGCATGAACATATCCTTAGCTCTTATCTCCCAGTAAGTGAAAATAGTCTCTTGTAGTGGCATTTCTTTTGTATTTTAATAAATAAAGTTTGCCTGAGGGTCAGAAAAGTAAAACAGCCACACTGACCAGTCTTACATACCAGGCAGCAATGACACACACCTCTAATCCCAGTAGCCACACTAGTTTGCCATAGAAACTAGACTGTAATGGTGCATGCCTTTAACCCCCGTCTGTAGAGAGGATTGTGGATTATAAAACGGGAGGAGACAGCTCTCAGGCTCAATCTCATTCTGAGGATTCCTGCAGGAAGGAATCACCATTTTTGGACTGAGGTTGAGGTAAGAGCCAATGGCTGACTGCTTTGCTTTTCTGACCTTCAGGTTGAACCCCAATTTCTCTCTCTGAGTTTTTATTAATCGTGCTTCAGGTTCTCAAATCAAGCAAAATGTAGTCAGCACTTGTCACCAAAGGCAAAGGAGAGGCTCTGTAAAGGACTTCCTTTGCTGATCCTTCAAGACTTCCTTTGCTCACCCTTCTAGCCTCAAGGTACTGACCTAAGGAGGCATCCAGAGGCACCCACAGAGACTGACTGCTCCATAATGTGTTACTCTTGCCTTCCTGACCTTGGAGTCTCTGCTTGTTCTGTAGGGCTTGGCAAAGGAAACAAATATTCTGCAACATAAACAAACGCAGCACATCTTTTCATAGTTCAACAAGTATTCTGCAAACAGGGGACCTTATCAAGCTCCACCTGTGTCTTCCTCAGCCTCAGGCCAACCTGGAATCTCAAGGCTGTGAGCAGAAGCTGTTTCTAGTTTGCTTATTTTGCTGGCTTCTCACTTCATAGGTATCACCCTCCTTTATTGACTGACAGCCAGTTTCTTTAAAGTTTCTATAACAATGGTTTTTGATACTTTCAAAACATTGTTTTCAGGGAGAATTTATTAGGGTTCTCCAGGAGGCATAGAGCCAGAAGGATGTATGCCTCCCCTCGCCTATCGGATTTGTCCTAAGAGTTTTCATTTCAGAAAGTGAGCATCAAAGAACTTTGATTACATAACTATGGAAGTTGAAAATTCTCATCTGCAAGTGAAGGGGTCTGGTAGTTCTAGTTCACAGGCAGCTGGAGACCCGTGCCTCCATTCGGCAGGCAGGCAGGCAGGCAGGCAGGCAGGCAGGCAGGCATGCATGCATAGTATCTCAGCATTCTCTACCTTTGGGTTTGTTTGGGTACTTGGTGAAGTGGAGGATACCCACTCATGTTAGTGATATCCACTGATTCTTCTGCTGGGCCCCCAGTTCAATGCCAGGCTCTTAGAGAAATACCTTCACATTCTTACCCATTCTGACCTTGCACTCATGGCCTTGTCACACTGGGATAAAATTAACCTCTACAGGTCCATCCTTCTCAACTTGACATTTATATAAATCTCTATAGCTATGTGTAATTGGATAAAAAACCACAGCAAGGGCATTCTGTCAAGCATGATATAGCTATCCTAAATACAATGAAAAGAAGATAAAATAATTTATATCCTCTCTAACTTAATAATTGATAGTACTTCAACATTATGATACAAAGTTAACAATGCTTAGATATTGTGTTGCATAGTATTTAACCTGTTGCATAAGAGGGAAGAAGACAAATACATTTGTTTACTGTAACAAATAATAAATGTAAAGCAGGATATAAATGTGTTCATAACAAAACAAAGAAATATTTGTGACAGAGTCCTTGCTTTTGTAGCTGCCCACACAGTCATTATTGTTATTTGCAGCTACCTTCTACCCATTTACCTTCTGGAAACGCCACAGTAGGCCACTATGGTTCCTAACCTGATGGTGTGACCCCAGCCTTCATTCCTGGCCCGGTAGTGTTTTCCCACTGATCTTTATAAAAACTCTTTTTTTCTATATAATTAAATTATTCCTTTTGCATCCTGACCACAGTTTCCCCTCCTTCTTCTCTTGTTATCTTCCCCTACCTCCCCCCAAACCACTCCTCCTCTGTTTCTGTTCAGAAAGGGGCAGGCCTCCCATAGATATCAACAAAGCATGGCATATCATGTTTCCATAAGACTAAGCACCTCCCCTTGAATTAAGGCTGGGCAAGGCAATCCAGTATGAGGAGTAGGTTCCCAAGAGTCAGTCAAAGTATTAGGGACAACCTCTGCTCCTATTGACAGGAGTCCCACCAATAAACCAAGCTACACAACTGTCACATATATGTAGAGGGCTTAGGTCAGTCCCATGAAGACTTCCTGGTTGTTAGGTCAGTCTCTGTGAGCTCGTATGTGCGAGGTTAGTTGTTTCTTGGATTTTCTTGTGATGTCCTTTACCCTTCTGGCTGCTCTTACAACCCTTCCTCTCTCTCTCTCTTCAGCTGGATTCCCCAAGCTTGGCCTAATGCTTGACTGTGGATCTCTGCAGCATCTGTTCCCATCAATTACTGGATGAAGACTTTCTGGTGGGGGTAGTCAACAATCTGATCACAGGAGAGGGCCACTTACATATCTACTGTTTCTACAGATTTTAGCTGGGGTCATCCTGGTAGATTCCTGGGAGTTTCTCTTTTCATCAGGTTTCTACCTGACCTTCCCCCCAAGCCTCC
Source organism: Bramus lutescens (assembly GCA_001685075.1). NCBI lineage: Eukaryota > Metazoa > Chordata > Mammalia > Rodentia > Cricetidae > Bramus > Bramus lutescens. Next base: position 14,644 of record LOEQ01005237.1, read on the forward strand.
CCTTTACCAGTCTCTTTCAGTACTCTTCCCCTCTACCTACCCCCAACAAGATCCCTCAAGTTCCCACCCAGGAAATCTCTTCTGTTTCCCCTTCCCAAGGGGAGCCATGCCTGTTCCCCCCCCCTTGTTACCTAGTCTCTGGGTCTGTTCCCATTGATCTTAATCACAGGACAATGCTAAGAGATGCCCTGAGGGCTCTGGAGTGTCCCTGACCGTCCCCAGCCCAGCCACCACAGTAACTTCTTTCTTTGCCTTTTGACTCAAGGGCATGACTGACTCCCAAGTCAATGGAATCACTGTGCATCTTTTTTTTTTTCATTGTGCATCTTGATGAAAACATTCCTTCCTATGGAATGAGGAGCTCTAGGCCAGGAGAGAGGTCATAGGAAAGGAACCAAGCCAAAACAAAACAAAAAAATCCCTCTTTATTGTTTTTTGTTTGTTTAGTCTTAAACAATATGCATAGCAATGAGCTTTGTTATGAAATGTTTTATACATGTGCATAATGTATTGTGATATATATTCACCTTTTTGTCCTCTCTTGACGCCTCCCGCTCCTGCAGCTTTCCCACCTTTTCTGTCACCCTTCTACTGTCTGGTCTTTTTCTAATTTTTTGAAATGGCTCCAATAGGTTTCACTAAAGTTTGCTTACAGAAACATGGGTGAAGGGTTATTTATAGGAGTGTGGGCACCTTGCCAGTGGGTGCTCCACTAAAGAATATGCCTATCCACCCCTCAGAAATCAGTAGCTATTTACGTATGATCAAGGAAGGATGGGGCCTCATGGACTTCTGTCCTAATTAACTGCCTGTAAATCATCAGGGAAGGATACAATCTTGTTAAGTCCCAGCCCCCTTCATAACAGGATATTGATAGGCCCAATTTTGTACAGGTAACCACAGCTATAAGTTCAAGGATGCAATGATCACACCATGTCTATAAGACAGTGTTCCAGAATATTCTATCCCTCCTTCAGTTCTTACATTCTTTCCAGCCCCACTGCCACAATGTTCCCTGTACTTTCTACAGGATGATACAGGTGTCCCAGTTTTGGCCGAACATTCAAAGTCACCATTCTTAGAACAGTTTTCAGTCTGTAGTTCCCCTGCCCATGACGAAAGAAGCTTCTTGGACCAAAACTGGTAGCGGCACCAACCTATGGGCATAAACATACTTACATAAACAGCAGACACATTGGACCCATTTAGCAAAATTTAGATACATGTCTATTGCTGCATGTCAAAGTCTGGAAATCATCCTTAGGGATGAGTCTAGTCTTCTCTTTACTTGAGTTAGAAACTTTCTGCCTATACCGATCAAGTAAGAATTTTGTAGACTTCTTATCAACTTAGTTTTAAGAATATGATCTGATGCTGGCCTCTCATATATGCACACAAACACACACACACACAGTAAAAAATGGAATAAGGAGAAAAATGGAAGGTTGATTTTTATTACATAAGACAAAGGGGGCTTGAGTTATAAGCTAACTTGACCATGTGATGTTTGGGCCACACACTTTCAGCGTTTGGGCCTCTTGTTTTCTCAGTGGCCAATTGAGCTCTAGAAGCTCCTCTTTCTGGGATACTTGTGGCTATTTAAAAGTCAGTATATACTGGTAAGGGACACCTTCTTGAGATGCTTTCTCTAGAGAGCTGAGCAATGAGAAGGGGCTGGATTGGGGTCTAGGCCCACAGCAGTATGATAAAAGGTACAGATCTGAGCCCCAATCTCACTGGCAGCTCGCCAGCTGGTGCCATCTCCCTTGCTCAAGTACAGAACAGCTGTTGTTAAGCCTCTCAGGCATCTCCTGCCATATGGCAAAGCTCCGTTTGTCCCTCAGGCTCAGCCCTCCAGGCTTCCACATCCACAGAGCCTCTAGGGTTGGTGAGATCTGCCTTAGGGGATGACATCTGGGATTGACAAAGGCAGGATTAGGCACCTGGCGAGGGAGGCCCCATCAGATTGGTGGTGGACAGATGGCAGCACATTCAGCATTTAGAATCAGGAAAGTGAGGAGAGACCCTGATGTGACCAGGGAAATTTAACTGGCATTGTCTCCCTTTGCAGAGAGGTTTATGTGTTTGAGTGATAAAAGCTAATATTTTCAGAGTTCTGCATGTGTTAGGCACAGTGCTGAATTCACTTTATTTTTATATATATATTTTAATTCTCTCCACTTCTGTTCTGCAGATGTGGAAACTGACACATCCACAGGTTATGAGGTATCCATCAGAGAGGACCACTCAGACACAGGTTCAAGCCAATATAAGGTATGAGCTGGCTGGCAATTACTCTGGGTGGTCAGGATCCAAGTGCAGTCCCAGGCCTTTCTCAGGGTGAGCTTTTAAGCATAGAAACCACATCCCAGGTTGACACCCTTTTGTTAGCAAGAACAGTTAGCCAGAACAGGGACTACAAAAGCCAAATGGCAAGGTTGGTATAGTTAGGGGCTTTCCTAGAACTATGGGCTTTTTTTCTAGCTTCATATTCGCCTTTTTCTTACTTTGTTTTAACAAAGAAACAAGCTATCTTTTTTTCTTTATACATACCCAATCCAAGTTCCCACTCCCTCCCCTCAGAACTGTGGACTTTGATGGGTTAGGTCTTTGTTTTCATTTTAGCAGGTGCTGCTGCCTACATCCTGGGTTCCAAGGCCTGAATGATATCCATCATGACATGAGCTGTACTAAGGTCTAGGGGCTGGTTAGACACAGAAATAGAAAAATGACTTCCATTCTTTGATGATTCTAACCCTCAAAGACAAGACCATTGGTGGATGTTAAAATGCATGGGCAAAGAAAGTCACAATACGGGAATTTGTTTCAGTTCCTGCAGTATTCACTGCCACTCATGAGAAATTGTATTTTTTCTCTAAGACACATGTTAAAGGTGACAATGGAAGCCACTGGATAACATCTGGATAACATCCCAGCTCCATGCAAGTAGTATCTTTCTGTTTCTATTATCCACAGTCTAAACCACTTTGACATCACCATCAAAGGCCTTGAATAAACCAAGCATTTAACGGGATAACACAGAGGAGATCCGTGGAAAGATTAAACAAGAGCTCAGGATCACAGAGTGACATCTTCAGGTCATTTGGAAAACCCTGCTGTGGGAGATGGAGGAGGAAGGTGTTAAGAGCTGCTGATTGCTGAGTACCTTGTGTCATCAAGGACCCTTGGCTCCGTCAGAGACTATGGGGCAAGTGGCAGCAGATGGAGAGAGAGCAAGTTGGGGACTGAGATCTTTGGGAGATAACCCCCACCCCCAAATAAAGCATCTCAAAGAAACCTTATATTTAAATCCCAACCCTTGCCCTGTGAAATTTCTCTAAGTTACCAGGATGAGTGGTTTGAAGTGAACCAATTTAACCAGCTGAGAATTGTATTTCCCATAATTCCCTTCCCTGTGCAGTTCAAGCCAGGGTTGGTTTCTAAAAGACATTGACCTGAGATTTGGAAGCTCTGAAGATGGCACCCACTGAGCAAGCAGGACTCTTGTCAGCCTGCTACCTCACCTCACCGGCAGAGGGCAGCATCTGAAACCAGTGCTCCATGGCCCCTGCACCCCCTCTCCTTAGCCCTCTGTAGTTCTGTGTGTCCAACAGCACAGTGCTCCTACTGGGCTTGCATCATCAAGCCCCCACCCTAAGGCGGATGTTGAAAGACAGGTGTGGGCTTCTCTCTGAGGATTCACACACTGTTCGTCCTCCTGGATTGTGGTTCATCCATGTTGGGTTCTTCCTTGCCCTTGTCTCCCTATTTCATACCCAGCTTTCCCTTCTGGCTACTAGCCTGGCTGAACTATGTTGTTTCCACACATGACCCCAGAAACAGACAGTTTTGCTCAGGCTTTGTAGCCATGTCTTGAGCGTCCACACTAGTACGCCTTCTCTGATCGTTCGTGCTATGCGCTACAGTACGGTTAGCAAGTCGGGAAAGGGGCCTGGAGATTTAAACACATACGCACACAGACAGAAACACGGGGACACGGGTCATCCTTGAAACAAGAATGCCAAGAATGCCCACTTTATTGTGTTCAGGGGCAGCTTATAGTGCTCTGGCCACGCCCCAGCTCTCAGGTTTTTTTCAGCTGCAAACCCGCCAGAAGCCACTCTCCTGTCTGGTCAGGGTCTAATGCTCAGAGTGACTGCAGGCTGCTCAGAGAAGAGGAAAACAAGTTGTTTACAGGAAATTCAGGGTCTGGGGGTCTGCAGTCCCCAACAATGTCTCACAATGACTGCCATAGTTTGGATCTGGGGTGTTTCCCAAAGGTTCGTGCTTTAACGCTTAATTCCCACGGTGGTGTTGTTGGGATGTAGTAGACACTCTGAGAGGTGGGCTTGGTGGGGGGAAGTTAATTCAGAGGGTGTGCTTTTGAAGGGGACATTGGAACCCTGGGTCCTTCTCTGTTTCTTGGCTACTGTAAAGTCAGCACTTTTGTTCTATCTCATGCTCCCTGCCCCAGAGGAAGGTGCCACTGATCACAGACTGGTAACTCGGAAATTGAGCCCGAATGAGCTTGAGCTGATCACCTCAGGTTGTCAGAGTAGTAGAAATAGAGCAGCGCTGCTTAAGGCCCAAATATTTTTTCTGTATCACTGAGAAGGCTTCTGCTTTTCTGATTAAACCCCTGCATAAGTCCAAAGTTCACCTTCCTCTAAAGCAGTGGTTCCCAACCTGTGAGTCTCAACCCCTTTGGGTGTGGCATCTCAGATATCCTGAATATCAGATACTTACAATTCATGACAATAGCAACATTACAGTTATGAAGTAGCAACAGAATGATTTTTACGGTTGGGGTCATGGCAACATGAAGAGCTGTATTAAGGATTGAGAACCACTGCTCTAAAGACAGCCAAATCCTGGTTATTCTATTCTAGAGTCTAAGAGATTGAGCAGTGCCCCACCATTGCCCCACTCAAGTCTAGACGCATATGGGTGCTACTCAAAGCCCTCTGCCCATCTCAGCAAAGCCTTCCTTTTTGCTGCCATATAGATTGCTTCCCAAGAGCCCCGGGTCTGAATCCAGCCCTCCTCTTACTAACTCATTAGCTTCCACCGAGCATCACTTTCCCTGACTGTGACTGGGTTCCTCTATGATGTCAACCTGGCCTGCCCATCAATCCAGCTGTTTTCTCCCTGTGTCCACTCTGATTGGCTGTGCTGATGCATGGCTGGTTCTTCAGTATTTTAACTGTAACTCTGCTTCTAAATATCAGATTAATTTGAATATAGTGACCCTGTACTCTGATAATTTCCTAGTCTCTGTGGGTCACAAGTTGGGCCACACACAGCTGGATTTCCTGCTCAGAGTCTCAAAATTAACGCTCAAGTGTCCGGAAGAACTGCATACTGATCGGCAGCTCAGGGTCCCTGTCCAAGCTCATTTAGGTGGTACTGAGAATCCAAGCATCACTATAGGCCTGGGGTTCTTATTTTCCATTATTGCTAGATGTCAGCTGGGGATTTCTCTAAGGTCTTAGAATGCACCTTCAGCTCTTCTCCATATAACCCTACAACACTGCAGCTCCTTTCTCCTAAGCCAGGAAGAGAATTCTCTGTTAACCACTGTCTACCATGACAGATTGCTATGACCTAACCAAGGAAGTGATACCCCATAGTAAGCACGAGGTCATCTCACATCTGAAGCAAGGAGGCTTTACAGAGTTTATAGCACAGGGTGGGGATCATGACGCTGATTTGGAACTGTGCCACAAACCTCATCTACCTCACAACGAGAGAAGTAAAACACGGATATAGCTAGTACAGGGCCTGAAACTCACTTTTATCTGACTTGGGCATGTGAAGGTCCCTCCTTGGTGTTCGCATTTATGCCCAGCACTGGGCTCATGGCTTGCCCATGGTGTCCTCCACAAACAGAAGTCAGTCTATAAGTGGCACTACACACAGGTAGTGTGCTCTGAGAGGAACAGCAAACAAGCTCAATGTAAAGAATGTGGAGCGAAGATGCTGCATAAGCAAGCGGAGTATCTGGGGTTACTTTGGTCAAGCTAGACCTTGACAAAAAAATTAAGCAAGAGATCATGAAAGACAAGATCTCATGTTTATGCATACTAAAACCTCACACACACACACACACACACACACACACACACACACACACACTTTTCCATTTACCCAGCAGCTCTCTCTAGGGTCAGAGCAGTACCCCCTCTTTGTTACCAACCACTGTGGCCAAGGGCTATTGTTTTAAAATATCTTACATAATCCTCCCTATTACACCTTTAAAACTGTCCCTTTGCCTCCTCTGTGCACATCCAGCTCACGGTGGCACACATTTCCCTATGGCAGGGCTATGCTATTATAAATATCTGTTATTGTTTGGAGACGCTCTGATGCTATTTCAGTTGATGCCACCAAGGACAGTCTTTGCTCCATCACCTCCTTCAGGTCCAGCAGGCACTGTTCCCTGTCCTTAGTTGCTGTGGCCATTAAAGAATGAGCTGTTTATACCACCCCCTCACAGCACCAGTCTCTGGAGAGGTTCCTGGAAGAGCTGCTCCACAGGGGGGAGGCGCTGGGTGCCTGCCCACTTAGACAGGTGACCTCTCTGGTACAGAGGCTGTGTCTTTTCATTCCATTCTTCCCCAGCCTGGGTCAGAAAGTGCAGTTCTGAAATCCTTGTAGAGCTTGAGCGAGATGAAGCCTCATACCAAAACATTGAAAAGAAACAACATCTCTAGGGTGAGAATCGGGGTGCTTATGGGGACCTGGTGCAAGGGAGATCAGAGCTTTTGCCTGTGTTGTCTTTCCCTAGGCTCATCCACATTGAGATGCACTTTCCTTGGCACCCTCAAATGAACCTGAAAACAGCCATCTTGTTTTGTTAGTGGGCAGTTGGACCATGGGATTCAGAACTCCTAGACCCTGCTTTGGCAGCTTACATGTTTGTCATTTACTTCATAGCAAATCAGAATTTTTTACCCTTTAAATTTAGGGGCTACAGCCCAGGATCTCTGAGACCCTGTTAGTGTAAACAGTTGGAGACTTCAGTTTGTCGTCTTGCTCTTGGCTCTTACACTGGCCATTAGCTTAGGTGCACTGTGGGCCTGGTGCTTGCATTTGGGCTAGACCAGCTAGAGCTCACATCGTAAATATTTACCAAACAAGCATCCTACTGGCACCATAGGTTCTCCTTTTAGGACTACATCAAATTCTTGGCCAGACTGTAAGCCTCATGAAGTTAAGGGGTAGTGGGTGCCCAGCCTAAAATCCAGAGTTGGCCCAAGGAAGGACCTAGAGGGGGAACCAGCAATAACCCCACCATTAGCATCAAGGGAAGAGAAGACTGACTCACAGAACCAGTCATGCTTCCGCAAAGACAAGACAAGCAACCAGCCAATCATTGACGTTTTTAGTGCTGTGCTGCTAAGAGCCAAGCAGCATTAGTACCCCTGGAGCTCAGCTGCTAAAGTAAGAAGGGAGAATCTGCAACAGCTACTAGAATATAGCCATGTTTTGCCCTTAAAGACCAACCAGGTCCTAAGCACTCCTGCTTCTGAATTCCAGACTCCCTTGGACTCTGCTTCTGATTTGAGCCATCACATGGCAGCTCCTTCCCGTGGAAAGGCTCTGGTAGGTCAGCCACAGGAAGAAACACTTGCTCACTAGAGTGAAGACACCTTGAAGGCAGGGACCTAGTACCTGGTTCCTAGTTCATCTCCTCTTGCGAGCAGAGGCCCTGGCTCATCAGAAGTGCCCAGGAAATAACTTTTGAATGCTCCCTGGGCTCTCTGACCTGTGCAGGGGCTGAGGCGGGAGGTAAGGCCCAGAGTGCTGTGACGTTAGGTGAGGAGCAGTCAGCAGAAGTAAGTGAGCCTTGCTCCTGGGCGAACATCTTGCACAGTGCCAGGGCACGAAGGAAACACCCCAACCTTTCTGAATATTTAGTGTTGCTACTGGTGTCTCCAGAGCCTGTATCCTCTTCAGCTGAAATGCTCCTCTACCATATTGCCCATCTCTGCTTGTCAAAACTCTTCAAGGTCTGCAGTATAGAGGATTGGGTGAGGACCCAAAGAACAAACCAATTAATTTTGTTGGTTGGAAGAGACCATGACATTGACTGATAGAATCAAGGTCTTCTGATAGCTTAAAATCAAGATCAAATATGAAAAAAATAATAACAGCAAATTTACTCACCTTTCTGGGACTATTTCTTATGCAAAGTGAGCAGAGTGGTTCAGACCCGTGGCTCCCACTCTGTGTTTTTTGAAAACATAGAGGTCCATTGCCTGACTCTTGAGGGACTCATTTAATTGGTCTGTGTTTGGTCTGGGAGATACTATGTTTTTAAATCTCCCCTAATGATTCTCTATGGCTGAGAACCTCTGAGGTAAGTTGGCATTTGAGCATCATTCTGCCTTTGACATTCTGTGGGCTCTACATGCTCCATCTGTATTGTGGGATTGAACAGAAGACAGCTGTGTAAGCATAACTTGAGGAATTCAGTTTCTACCCACCCTATGGCACCCATGAGCTTAGTTCAGTTCTTTATAGGAAATCCATTTTAGTTCAGTCTTCACAAACCTGTAAAGTATTAAGGTCATGTCCAGCAATGCACACTTTTAATCCCAGTACTCAAGAGGCACAGGCAGGCAGATCTCTGAGTTGGAGGCCAGCCTGGTCTACAGAATGAGTTCCAGGACAGCCAGGACTACACAGAGAAACCTTGTCTCCAAAGACAAAAAAAAATCTAGGTCATGTTGACATTTAAGGGATGAAGAAACTGAAGTTTAGTAAGATGTTTTGATCTGGCCAATATCACACAGCTATTGGTGGCAGATCTGAGATTTGAACCCATGACTTTCTGATTTAAAACTTATCCATGTTCTTTCCAAATTGGAAACCAACAGGATTGGTCATTTGGGTAGTTTCTTGAACAGTGTACACTTTGGGACCCTTAAGTGATCTGGGACAACATAAAGTCCCTTTTTTTTTCAAACTGCTTTGGCCATAAACCATTTTGTGTACCAGGCTCTACTGTGTTACAACAAAACTCTGCACTTGATCTGACTTATGTCAGGCTCTTTCAGGTCCTCTTCTTATCAAGGTCCTTTGGCTTTCTCTTTCCATAGCAAAGTTTCCTGGAGAACCCATGAAGTCAACTTAGTGAGAAACCCTGCCCCTTGAGATCTGCCCATTTCATATGTCTCATTGTGGTGGTTTGAAAGAAAATGGCCCACAGAGGGAGTAGCATTACCAGGAGGTGTGGCCTTGTTGGAGGAAGTGTGTCACTGTGGGAATGGGCTTTGAGGTCTCTTTTGCTCAAGCTTCCCTCAGTGTGACAGTCAGTTGACTTCCTGCTGCCAAAAGGTCAAGATGTAGGACTCTCAGCTCCAGCACCATGTCTGCCTGTGTGCTGCCATGCTTCTCATCGTGATGATAATGGACTGAACCTCTGAAACTGTAGGCAAGCCAGCCCAGTGAAATGTTTTCTTTCTAAAAGTTGCCATGTCTGTGGTGTCTCTTCACAGCAATGGAAACCCTAAGACACTCAACCGGGCCTGCTTTCAGGAACAAGCTTGTGAAGTCAGCTTAGCTGGACCCACCGCTACCGCCTTGGCATCCTTGCAGTAACTGTTCAGCTGCCGATCCCCCACATTTGCTTCTCAGCTATAACTCCCCACTTGTTCAAAGTATGCTTTATGGTTTTTCCAAGGAGTCTCAGGTCTCTTGTCCCCTACTGTAATGGTTCTCAAACAGTATCTGCTGTTACTGTGCTGACAACTGTCAGGCTCTGGTTTTTGGTGACATCTGTATGATATTTGGGGGACAATAGCTAGCCAGGGTGTTTGGGGGTGAGTTAGGTCTGCCGGGAGACTGAGAGGATGTTGCTAATGTGTGAAGAAACATGGAGGGTGTGCTGGTCAGTTTTATGTCACCTTGACACAAGCAATCATCATTGTAGAAGAGGAAAGCTCAATTGAGATAATGTGTCCACCAGATTAGCCCGTGGGCAAGCCTGTGGTACATTTTCTTGATTGATGATTGATGTGGGAGGGCCTAGCTCACTGTGGGTGATGCCACACCTAGGCTGCTGGTCTTTAGTGTCATAAGGAAGCAGGTAGAGCAAGTTGTGAAAAGCAAGCCAGTAAGCAGCACTCTTCCATGGTTCCTGCCCTGACTTTCCTGGATGACAAACTAAAAGCTGTAAGACTAATAGACCCTTTGTCACAGTGTTTCATCACAACCGAAATCCCAACAAAGACAGAGGGGTTACAGGCCTTAGCTTCAGAGGAAGAGCCATGGAGATGGAAAGTTGTCACAGACATTCAGCCTGTTGTTTGTTGCATGCATAAAGACAGTAAAATTCTGAGTCAAAAGTTTGGAGATTCCACAGACTGAAGCATCCTGAGGTCAGCTGTCTTCCAGGTATGACATGAGGTCAGTGTGACTGATCCATTTCCTTCCTGTATTGTCTTGTGCTTTTGAGACAGTTGCTATGCCATGACTTGGGCCCTGCAGGGCTGGGGAAGAAGCTGTGGAGATGCTCACAATGGCCCAACTCCACTGCTTAGTAATTTCCCAAGAATGCAGGCTTTCACGAGTGTTTGACACTTGAAGCCAAATAAAGTTCACAGCCTCCCACTCAGCTTGTCACATGCTTCTTGCTCCATTATATGGTTTGTCCCTAAGAACACAGACGTTGGGCTCGAGTAGCAGAACCCGATGCACTAGAGAGATCGTCAGGGCGCAGCCAGCTGTTTGATTGGCCTGTAACTGAGCAACAGGACACAGACTGTGTTAGAAAGAGAGCTGACGCTGTGGAGAGGGTCATAAGCTGCACATCATGCTTGTTCTCGGCTTGGGAGAGACCGATCACATGGTCCACAGAAGCAGTAGGTGGACAAAGGCAAGGATGACAGTGACGTAAGGCACAGCAGAGGAAGGGGTCCAGGCCAAAGGCGATGCTCACAGCAAGCTCCGCGGAAGGAGCCGTGGTTTCTAAGTAATACATCTCTGAGAAGTGGATTTTCAATACCTGGGTGGATTGGAAATCAAACCAATAAAAAAATGCCGTCATTCAGCCGAGGCAGGCACTTGAACATCCAAATATAGAAGAGGCGAGAGATGTGGGGGTTTGTAGAGAAAGGGTAATGTCGAGGGTATGGGGTACTTAGGCACAGTGACACTCTAATTAATACTCTACTGCATTCCTTCTGCCTCTGCACTAGAATTCTGCTTCCATTTACTGAATCCACCCCTGTTAAGGCCATGCCCTTCACTTCAAAAACATCCAGCTTGTCTCCTTTGGCAACAATTAGTTTAGGCACAAGCATTTGGTGCACTTATTGTCAGAACTGTAAAAGGAAATATTCTGGATGTTTCTGGAAAAGCCTCCCCTAGTGTCAAAAGGAGACAGATATGAAGATTCAACATTTTTTCCCCTTCACCTGGACGTTGTTATGTCTGAGCATTATCCACAGTGGGGGCGGTCATCTTGCTCTCACCAGGAGAGTGAGAGCAAAGTTTCAGACTAAAGATGGCTGCTGGGCAGAATGCCTGCCTCCTCCCAGACCTCACTGAGCAGCTGAACTTGTTTTATCTCTACATGGCGCTTGTGAACATAGCAGGAAAACAGCCAGTTTTTTTTCTCTGCCTTTGGGAAGCATTAAAGCCTCTTGGTTTGTGACCCACAGCCTATGGTTAGGGCTTCGCCTTCCTGAGCACTTGAAATGCTGAAATATGAAACCATTCCCTAAATAGTAAATATTTTTATTGCCTTAGAAAATAGTAATGTCATTAATCCCAGCACTTGGGAGGCAGAGCCAGGCAAATTTTTATGAGTTTGAGGCCAACTTGGTCTACATAGTAAGTTCCAAGCCAGACAGGACTACATAGCGAGACCCTGTCTGAAACACAGAACCCTACAACATCAACAAATCTTTCTTAGTTGGGTTACTATTGTTGTGGTGAAACACTATGATCATAAAGCAATCTGGGCGGTGGTAGTGCACACCTTTAATCCCAGCACTACAGAGGCAGAGGTAGGAGGATCTCTGTGAGTTCAAGGCTAGCCTGGCCTACAAGAGCTAGTTCTAGGACAGGCTCCAAAGCTACACAGATAAACCCTGTCTCAAAAAAAAAAAAAAGCATTGGGGAAGAAAGGAATTATTTGGCTTCTTCTTCCACATTATAGTTCATTATATATACATATGGAGAAAGAAGGTGGAAACAGGTAGACACCATGTAGCTGCCAAAGGAGAAAGATGCCCAGAACCTTACTGTTGAGTCACAGCCTCATGGTAATACACAGATTAATAGAAATAAGTTAATTTAAGACATAAGAACTAGCTAGGAATTCAAGTCTGGGTAGCCAGGAAATGAAAAAGCAGTCTCTGACTACAAATGGTACCCAAACATTTGGCAAGAATTTCCACATAAAGCCTGAGAAAGCTTTGAAGATAAAAAGGATTCTAAAAGCATGCCATCATCTACTCATCAACACCATTTAAATGTTTGGTGGTGGGACATCTTAAAAGAACTGCAAAGTTTTTGCCAAGAACACTGAGTCAGGAAGCCTCTCTTAAAGGAGCTGAGCCTCTGCTTGCCACCAGCAAACAGAGCCCACCTGAGACAATGCTGCTGGTGAATCTCTGTGAGTTTCAGGCCAGTCTGGTCTACAGAGTGAGATACAGGGCAGCCAAGAAAGCAGAGAAACCTTGTCTCGAAAAAACAAAACAAAATAAAAACTAAACAATAAAAATAAAAGAAATAGACTTTAAGAAAGCCACACAAAGATGGAAAATACACAGAGAATCTGGATACTGTATGTTATTGTGTTGTTTCTAAATTGTTTGACTGCTGAGGAAGGAGCAACAGCTGCTAAAAGATGTTTGATTATAAATGCTGCTGAATTAATCCAACATATATATTTTAAAAATGCCTTGACTTCAAAATTTATGTCAAAATACATGTTGCTTTGGAGAAAAGGTTTTGCTTTTGTTTCCACAGGAAATGAGAGGCTGCAGATTCATTCTGGGCTAAGAAAAATAAGGTTTGATCAAGGAAGACTCCCCCCCCCGAAAAATCTCCAGTGGGAACAGATGGCCCAGATGATCCAACATTTCAGAACACCTCTGTTGCATTTTCCTCTGAGTTTTACATACAGAACAGCTTCAAGGCTGCTGGCTGAGATGATTAAATCTCACAGAATACTCCACTGGGGACTTGACCATAATCCTAAATTTTCTTTAGGTACTCATAAGATTATCAGTGTTCCCCAATCAGCAGGAATTATCCTAGAAAATTATGCCTACATCCCCCCAAATAGGAATATGGATGTTTGTCTTTGTTTAGAGTGTTTGTTACAAGTTGTCATTGGTAATGATCAGGAAAAAAGCTAAATAAAGGAGATTCAAAGTTCTTGGTTTGAAAAGAAAGAAGGGAAGTGATGTGGGATAATGCTCTTGTACCCTGTAAAGATTTGTCAGTCATATTGGTTTAATAAAATACTGGTTGACCAATAACCAGGCAGGAAATATATGTGGGGTGAGCAGACTAGGAGAATTCTGGGAAGAGGAATGTCTCAGTCTGCAGTCATCACCCAGATGCAGAGGAAACAAGATGAAAATATTATACTAAGAAAAGGTACCAAGCCACTTGGCTAAATATAGATAAAAATTATGGGTTAATTTAAGTTGTAAGAGTTAGTTAATAATAAACCTGAGCTAATAGGCCAAACAGCTTATAATTACTGTAAGCCTCTGTGTGTTTGGGACTGAACAGCTGTAGAAATTGGTGGGACAGAAACTTCCATCTACAATTAATTCACTCATTAACAGTTCAGTCTTTTAAAAACTTGTCTCTTTAAAAGTCCAAAATCTCATTTAAAAGTTCAAAATCTCTCAACTGTGGGCACCCGTCAAATCAGAAACAGATTAAATACTTTATTACTTCAAGAGGGATGTACCAGGACACAGTCACAATCAGATCAGATCAAAGCAAAACCAGACCTCCAACAGTCTAAATAACTCAGTGTCCAATATCTATGTTCCACTCACAATCTGGGCTCTTTTAAGAACCCAGATCATTTCTCTATTTCTGCCCTCTGCAGCACATACAGCTTATCCTGACTCCAGCTGGCTTCACTGCACTGCTGCTACTGTTTTTGGTCCTACCTTGTTACTGGTAGCTCCAAAATGCTGGGATTTTCTCCTGCAATTGCACTGCACTTTTACCAACAGCCTCTCCTGGACTCTCTTCATAGTGCAAAGCCAAAACTTTTCTCCATAACTCCTTCAATGCTAGGGTTTCTGCTGCTACCGAGACTGCACTTTCTCCAGTGACATCTCCTGGCCTCTCACAGCTTCTCTCTATAACCTTTACAGGCTTTCAAAACCAGTACAGCCTGGGGGTCTCTTACACATGACCAAGTTGGGCTACCAGTGCAAGGTGTAACCTTGGCTACCCCTGAAATACAGCTTCTATGTGCTGACTCCCAGGAAACATTTTTTTTAGAAGAGTTCTCCTCAATGATGCTGGTCTCTTCTTAATCAGGACTAATTTCTCAGCTCTAGTTGATCAGCATTGTTGTCCCAAGGTTTCACTTCAGTACTTCTGAGATCTTGTTAATCACAGCTGGTTCTGCAGCCCAGCTAACCAGAACCAGAGAACCTTAATTCAAAATAACAAATGACTCTAATAGAGTCTTTAAGCTTCCCTCTAGAACTTCACAAGTCTTGAGTGTCTGGATTGTCCTAAACATTTTTATCATCCAGGCTCCTAGAGAATAGTCCACTGAGCTCTCAGAGCTCAGTGGCTTCTTAGTCCAAAGTTCCAAAGTTCTACCATCCTCCCACGAGAACAACATGGTCATGTCTAAAAACCCACTATCTAGGTACCAACTTGTCTTAATTTGGGTTTTTATTGCTGTGATAAAATACCATGACCAAAGCAGCTTAGAGAGGAAAGGATTCATTTGGCTTCTGCTTCCACATCATCAAAGGAAGTCAGGATAATAATTCAAGCAGAGCAGGAACCTGGAGGCAAGAGCTGATGCAGAGGCCATGAAGGGGTGCTGCTTACTGTCTAACCTTCATGTCTTGCTCAGTCTGCTTCCTTATAGAACCCAGGACCACCAGCCCAGGGTTGACACCACCCACAATGGGCTGAGTCCACTCCATCAATCACTAATTAAGGAAGTGCCTAACAGCTACACGTTATGGAAGCATTTTCTCAATTGAGGTTCCCTCCTTTTGGATAACTCCAGCTTGTGTCAAGTTGATATGAAACTAGCCGGCACAGTTTTTAATGTCATTTTGAAAAGGGGCTCTCTGCATATTATGTGCTGATAGCGGTGTACCTGACACAAAGGCCAGTAACTGTGACTCTCCTGAATAAGCGTTTCTTCTGAAAGAAAACAATTGGTGTTAGAAGGGTGAGCTTCCATACCTGAAGCCCTCCCTAAGCCGATGTCCCAGGCAGTCAATCGGGAGCCTGTTTTACACAGATCAATTTTCTCCCCAAGACCGTTGGGGCTGTGTCCAGAAGTATTAGCTGTCAATACCTAGACTGTGCAGCTGTTCACCTGAGAGCTCGCAACTTAGAGCTGTCCAGATGAGAAGCTCCACTGCCACTGAGCAGCCGTCAGGGAGAGTGACCTCTGCTGAGAGTGTAGGTAGTATACTGGCTACTGAGACCCATTTGTCAGTTAAAATGCACACCTCTTTCTGTGGCTCTGTATTAGTGGCTCTGAATTATACTGTCCATGATTTTCAGTCCTCTCAGGCCTGCAGAGGCGACCTCTGGGTGTCCCAAAGAGGCTGTACTTAATGTCAGACGAGTGTTCAGAATGTATTCTTCACATTGAGTTTAAATCCATGTAGCATTTTTTCCCCTCACACTGTAGTTAAAACAGAGTGCAGGCTCCCATTCAGACAGGCTCCTCAGTGCTCCAAAGGCTTTACTTGCTTCGACCCAGCAGCTTTTCAGAAGAATCTCCCTTAACCCTGACCCCAGGCCTGACCTCAGCTAGCAGTCTGTGAACTCTGCCTGCATTTCATTGTCTCAACCATACTTAAAAGTAAGAAGTCTGTTTGTTTTTAATTATTCACCTTACCACATTAGCATGTTAGACATGTTTAAGCATTACATTATTGCAGGATGTTTAGAAACTGAACAATAAAGCTATTCACAATCCCTCTGTGTAACACATCAGTGAATTCACCTCATCCTAGCACTTGATAATCCACTGTGGTCCACATTATTGTATATGCATCTGTCCACAGACATACATTCTTGTCTTCAGGTGTTTTCCATCTTCTAAATTAGGCAAGTCTACCCATGTTGCCTTATTGCTTTTGTAATAACTTTAATGTTTACCTAATGAGGTCAGCAAATAGAATCATTTAAGTTTGTCAGAAACACTGTTGGGAGGTTAAGAAATTATTGTTTCTCTCTTTTTCCCTCTTTTTTGTTTCATCATTCATCCCTTCAAACCCTAAGAATCCTGGAATAAGTGAGGTCTTCCTAGCAAATCTTGATTGGTTGAATCCAATCATAATGGCCCCATTTTACTAGTAAGAGGTTATTTTAGGCATCTGCATGTTGCTAGTCTGAGGAACATGGAGAGGGAGAGGGGGAGAGAGAGAATGAGAAAGAGAGAGAGAGAGAGAGAGAGAGAGCCAAATCCTCCCGATACTAGATGCTGTTATATTTGTACATGGTGCTTGTGAAGGCAGCAAGCAAACTTGACCAATTTTTCTCTGCTATTGAGTAAGGCCTGTTTGGGGTGTGGCCCTACAGCCTGCTGTCTGGACTTCACTTTCCTGGGTGTTTAGGGTGCTGCAACCAGAAACTATTCCCTGAATAGTAGGATTTCTTCTCTTAGCAAAATTTCTTGCTCTAAGGTTCTTCTCTCAAGGCTTAGAGTGAATGTCCCTTTGTGAGGGATGTGGAAGAATGGGGGACAAATCAGCGCCACCCAGTTCTCATCTTTTCTCTGCCCCAGTGAGTCAGGGCACAAAGCTATTCTGATCATTGAAATGGCCAGACAAGTGTGACTCAGCCAGTGTCAGGAGCCAGGAGGCAGGAGGTTGGGCTTCTAAGGATTCCCTGGGGAGAGTATGTGAGCAACTGTCCACCCTGGTTTCTCAGGTGAATGGTCCTTACTGAAGACTAGCATGTAGGGTCTTGTTTTACTTTGGTGGACTGAGCTTTTAGACATTTTCCATGAATACTCTGTCTGCAGATCCAAGGCTTTTGCTAGAATATAGGATTTCTAGTAAGGCCTGGGTTCAGATTCTAATTCTAGTACCAGGTCTGTCTAAGGCTAACTGTGATTTGGGATGTCATCTCTCCCTTCTGATTTTCAAGTTTTGTGGCTATGAACTACTTCTATGGGGAGTATTAAGTGATAGAGTGTGTGTGTATACACACACACACACACACACACACAATTAAGTGTGGCAATAACAGTATATGGGCTATCTGTTCTGTTACAGCAGTCTCATGTAACTCCACTGGTGTTAAATTTGTAATGTAGCCAAGGATGACCTTTGACTCTCTTGTTTCCATCTCCCAAGCACACCTCCCAAGCACTGGGATTATAGGAGCGTGCCACCTTGCAATGCAAGAATTTATTAAAGATGTATCTTTAACAAGCTTACATTTAATAAGGAAAGTAGATTGTAAGGTATTAAGTGTTATCACTACTATACACAATCCATATGTGGGAAGCCCAAGTGAGGGTTGAAGTTCCAAATGTGCCTGACTCAGAGCTGTCACAATGCTGTTTCTGTGACTCAGAATCTGTTGCAAGGATCACCAGAGCCTTTTTCTACAGCTCTTACCTCAAGTGATACTCCCATTGTCTCTTAGAAATGGCGGTAAGAATCCATCATTAGAGGTTCAGTCTTGCATTCACAAGGACACATTTTATCCCTGTTTTCCCCTTCATGTTTCTACTTTCTCTGTAACCCCTGAAATTAGCCTAATTCTAATAGGCAGACTTTTAGGATAGAAATATAGACCCCTTGGATCCTAGGGCCACTTTTCATTTCCTCTTACATTTGTAACTGTGTTGATGATCACACAGCAACTGCCTCAAGTTCTGGATTCTGTACAATATCATGCTTTACACAATCATCTATGATTGTATAACTGATTACAGAAATGAGGCAAAAGATTGGAAGACTGTTATCATTGAATAATACATTTTTAGGCAGTGGAGATAGCTTAATGGGTAAAGTGCTTGCTGTACAAGACTGAGGACCAGAGTTCAGATCCATTGGACCCACTTAAACAACCAAGAGGGCATGGCAGGCTGCCTGTAATTCCAGCATGAGAGAGACAGAGACAGAATTCTCAGAGCAAACTGGCTAGCCAGACTAGCTGAAATGATGAACTTTGAGCTCAGAGAGACCCTGGCTCAATATATAATGTGGAGAGTGATCAAGCGAGACACCCAGTGTCAACCTCAGGTCCATACAGACATACCCACACATGTGCACCGCACACACGCAAATGTGTACACCACACAAACAGACATACACAAAATGATCCATTCTTCTGTACTGGATGGGAAAGCAAAGCCTGTTTCCTAGAGTTTGAAAACATATTTTCAGAGTGTATTTCTTGTGCATATCAAAGTACAAGTCTACTATAGTATTATTGGAGAAAGAACCTCCTTGACAGACATGAAATTGCTTTCATGAAAATGCATGCATGGGCAATTACAGTTATGAATGCCTTTGGCAGCTACTTCCCCACATTATTAATCTGCAACACAGCCAACCTCCTCTTCATTCATATTTGATAGGAAACCTCTGCAGTCAAGGGGGAATTCCAGGGCTGTGGTGATGGAGTTGTTTATAAGGTTTCAGGACTCTGGTGGTGCTGTTCCCGCATTCTGGGCTGAGTGACTACGGAAATCTGCCCCCACCTTGTCTTTAGGATAATGACAACTCCTTTGGAAGTAGGCAGGGGGCATGGTAAATAATCAGCAGGGCATTATCAAAGACAAGAGTGCCCTATGAGCATCATTTGGAACTGGTCACATTCCTCTCCAGCAGCAGCAAGGTGCCTGGATGCAGAACATTAGAAGGAAGGAGAGCTTCCGAGTGTCCCTGAGGAGGAGGAAGCACAGCCGCTCTGTACAGGGCCAGCATCTGTACCAGAATGTCAGACTTGCAGAATGTCTCTAGATCACGACTACTTCTGAACCGAAGGGAATCCTGAAGGCAAGCAGGGCAGCCATGGTTACCAGCTGGAAAAGGGAGTATCAGAGAGGTTTGCCTCCTTTCCACGTCTTTGCAGTCGCCTCTCCACCACCTCCCTCGCTGCTTTGGCCAATGGCCCCATCTTGCTCCTCTGTGCACTGTACTGCATTGCTGCTGAGCCCTGCATGTTGTTGGGAATTCATAGGAGCCCGGAGACTCATTTAAAATATTTGATATTTGTCTAATTCTGTGTGAAAGGAATTGAACACAATAGCATCATATCTTTGAAAAGCTGGGTTTTCAATGTCTGCATGATGGAAGCACCATTGAAAATCACTACAGAGCCATTGGGGGTCGTGTCCATGTCTAGACTGATGGTGAGGTTTGAGAAGTTGTCCAGTGCCCAGCAAGGGCACAAGGCTCATTAGGAATCTTTTTTTATTTAAAAAATTTTAATTTTACAGACTAGCCCCAATTCCCTTTTCCTCCCCTTCTCCTGCCCCCTGCCTCCCCCCATTCTACCCCCATCCACTCCTCAGAAGTGCCAAGATTGCCAAAACAACAGAACCGTGGAGTGACATGATGTTATAAATATGTGTTGTTGCCATACCCCAGCATCTTGTTAAAGAAAGTTCTGGGTGTTTGGATATGAAGAATGATTTTCTTATCTTAAGAAATAGTCCTAAGAATTTATTTTGTTATTATAGAACTTAATTTTCTACAATTTACATTGATATTATATTTTAAAATTGTTACTCATTAATTTTTTGTGTGTGCAAGTGCATGCACAAGTACATGCACACATGTGCATGGCATGTTACCTGTGTGGATATCAGAGGTTCACTTGTGTAAGCTGATTCTCTCCTCCCACCATGTATGTCCTGGGGATCCAACTCAGCTCGTCAGGCTAGGCTTAGTGGCAAGTGCCCTACTTGCTAACCCATCTTGTTGACCCTAGATTGGTAAAGTCTTCACAAGTTCCTGACAAAATAATATACTTTCTTCTTGCATAAATTATGTGTTAGGGTGTTAGCCTGGGTTCTTGATCCTATCTACCAACTTCCCAATTCTAGATTCCCAAGAGAAAAATCTAAATGTCCCAGTTTGCCTGTGGTAAACCTGTCCAAACATACCCTCAAAGGGGAAGCTCAGTGTAGCAAATGCTGTATATTTTTGACCCCATTGATTAAGCTAAATGGATACCATAATCACAATTCAATCAGAAGATTGTAAAAGCTAGTTGTGAACAGCCACCAAGCAGGTGACTTGCCTTTGGCTTTCTTTGGTTGCTCCTGACTTGTTCTGACTTCCTTGTGGTTCCTATCTGACTGCTAGAACTTGGCCCTTCAGTAGGTTTTCACATATCTTGTGTTTTGATCTTTCCATTTGGTGCTTTCCATCTGGAATTGCTAGACCTTGTTTCTGAACTCTTTGAAAGACCTTTGCTCACATACACCTTCCCCGCAATTCTGGATTTGGCTGACACTTGTACATAGTAACTATCCTAACTGAAACCTGTGGGATTAATCTAAAGATTTGGTCTACCTACTCCACTCTAAAATATAGGAAATTAGATAATTTATGTGTCTTTCTCTGGCGACTCCATATCTTCCCTTGAGGGAAGACAACATGCCTCTAAATAAACATGAGTCTAAGGAATAAAGTGGGATGCAAGGAATAAAACTAGCATAGATTTGCACTAGATATCTGTAATAGACACACATGGTCCTTTCTTTTGGGACTCTTTCACTTGGCCAACATCTTAAGCTTGGATCTTTAGTGGATCTCACAGGCAGTGGTCACAACATGAACAATCCATGCAGGATCTGTGGACAATTTGGGAGCAGAGTCTCTCTGGAGCCCACTCTAGACCAAGTGATACAACCCATAAACCTCAGTGGGGTCACCTGGATGCATTTTCACCACCCGGCCTCCCTTGTTTTCTATCTTTTGAGACTGGCTCTTATGGTGGTTTGAATAGGGATGGCCTCCATAGACTCATATGTTTAAATGCTTGGTCCATAGGGAGAGGCCATATTAGGAGGTGTGGCCTTGTTAGAGGAACTGAGCCACTGTGGTCTCATATGCTCAAGCTATATCCAGTACAGTACACAGTTCTTCTGCTGCCTGTCCTGTGGATCAAGAAGAAGAACTTTCAGCTCCTTCCTCAGCACCACATCCGCCTGCATGCCATGATGATAATGGACTCAACCTCTGAAACTGTAAGCCAGCTCCTACTAAATGTTTTCCTTCTAAGAGTTGCCTTGGTCATGGTGTCTCTTCACAGCAGTAGAAAATCTAACTAAGAGAGTTCTTACTTTTTTCTGATAGATCCAGAAAACAGCTCAGTGTCCTCTAAATAAACATCTTTTCTTATATCAGTGAATTGCAGTACATTTTTGTCACTATTTTTTTTCTTTTTGATGTTTTAGATTGGGGATATTTTTATTTTTTATGTACTCAAGAATGTATGTATTGCTATAGGCTGCGAACCCAGGTAAGTGAGTTAGGGAATAACAGATTGATGACCAATTGACAGATGGGGCACTGAGCCATTTGTATAGATCTTGTTTCATTTTCACGCTCCCAGGTGGGAGTTGCTCTCTTTCACTCGTTCCAGATTTGATTCTGAGAGGCTTCTATGAGTGACAATGCTGTGACATTCTTGCATGTGTCTTCCCAGCACCCCTGTGAATGTTTCTGTGAGATACATGGCTAGAATGGGATCACAGAGTCACAGCACACCAGTCATTCATCTTCACCAATGTTCAGCTGTAAAAGACTTTGACAAATTCCTGTTTATACTAACACTTCTATAAGATTCCTGTTTTAGTGCATTAATGGATCTTTTTAAAATTTTATTAATTTTTATTGAGCTCTACATTTTTCTTCACTCCCCAGTCTGCCTCTCCCCTCCCCTTAAAGCCTCTCCCGAGGTCCCCATGCTCCCAATTTACTCAGGAGATTTTGTCTTTTTCTACTTCCCAT
>LOEQ01005237.1:47278-69258 GCA_001685075.1 Bramus lutescens
GATAGTGTTTTCTATTTCCATCCATTTGCATGCAAAATTTAAGATGTCATTGCTATTTACTGCTGAGTAGTGCTCTAATGCGCATATATTCCACACTTTCTCTATCCATTATTCCATTGAGGGGCACCTAGGTTGTTTCCAGGTTCTGGCTATTGCATTTTTGTTCAACTATGTTCATAGCAGCGCTATTTGAACAGTTCTTTAAGTGCTTCTCAGGCACTTGAGATTTCTTTCTGGAGAATTCTCTGTTTAGATCTGTATTCCATTTTTAATTGAATTACTTGGTTTTGATGATGTCTGGTTTCTTGAGTTATTTATATATTTTGGTCATTAGCCCTCTATCAGATGTGGGGATGGTGAAGATCTTTTCCCACTCTGTAGGCTTCCATTTGTTCTATTGACAGTGTCCTTTGACTTACAGAAACTCTTCAGTTTCATGAGGTCCTTTTTTATTAATTGTTGACCTTAGTGTCTGTGCTATTGCTGTTCTGTTCAGGAAGTTGTCTCCTGTGCCAATGCTTTCAAGGCTATTCCCCACTTTCTCTTCTATCAGGTTCAGTGTATTACGTTTTAAGTCTGTGATTCACTTGGACTTGAGTTATGTGCAGGGTGATAGATATGGATATATTTTTATTGTTCTACATGCTGACATCCAGTTAGACCATCACTATTTGTTGAGGATGATTTCTTTTTCCACTGTATGATTTCGGCTTCTTTGTCAAAACTCAGTGTCAATAGTATGTGGATTTATGTCTGAGTCTTTGATTCCTTTGATTCGATTAGATTCCATTAATTCCCCCATCTGTTTTTATGGCAATACTATGCAGTTTTATTTCTATATCTCTGTAGTAGAGCTTGAAATCAGGGCTCATGATTCCTTCAAAAGATCTTTTATTGTTGTAGCTATTCTTTTTTTTTTGCTTTTCCATATGAAGTTGAGTATTGTTCTTTCAAGGTCTGTAAAGAATTGTGTTGGGGGAGAAGTGTGGAAATATGTTTCTGTCTAACACCATGATAGACTGAGCAGGGTCAAGTAAATTATATGCAAGCTTGTCTCAAGATTTGAGGAGAAAACATCTCCCCTCTAGCTCCCCCCACCCCCTGGCTGTGTTGCTGGGCAGACAGCCACTTCTATGTTGAGCAAATGTATGGTGTGTTGAGAGAGAGAGAAAGAGAGAGAGAGAGACAGACAGACAGACAGAGAGAGAGAGAGAGGGACAGACAGACACACAGAGAGAGATAGAGATAGATAGAGAGAGAAAGAGAGAGAGAGAGACAGACAGACAGACAGACAGACAGACAGAGAGAGAGAGGGACAGACAGACACACACACAGAGATCTCTCTCTCTCTCTCTCTCTCTCTCTCTCTCTCTCTCTGGTTCTAGGCCTATGGACAGAGGCATGTAAGAAGAGGTAAAGATGTGAGGAACAGGCTGAGGTGGGTGGCTTCATGGCCACCTAGGGCAATGGTGATGTTTTGACATGGGCTGCTGCAGGGTCCCATATCTAGATTCATGGCCCTGATGCAGGCTCCATCTGTGTTTCATCTGAGGCTTCTGATACCACTGAAGGCAGAGAGGATAAGGCTGTACAGAGTTGGTCCTGCCTTCACTGGTTGCAACATTAGCGAGAACTGGTCCTGCACATCACTGGCTGAAGACATTCGGGAGAGAGGGTCCTACACCTTACTTGGGCAGCACAATAGAGCAAGACCCTGCTTGCAGAAGCATGGGCAAACTGGACCTGAGGGCATGAGAATGGGAGAGCAGGCCCTGCCTCTCTTGTCTGCCACGTGGTGGCATAGGTGGGAGTAAGATGCCCTCTTTCCCTCACCCCTTGACATCTGCAGCAGGTAGAGTACCTAACCCAGTACCTCACCAGCTGCAACAGTATGGGCCCTGCACACTTTGCCTGGACAGCACAGTAGAGTTGACCCTGTATACAGGGGCATAACTCATACCAACTCTCTTGTCTGTGGTATGGTGGTAGGGGCAAGGGCAAGATGCCCTTCCCCCTTGCCCCTACAACCTCCAGCTGGCTAGGGAGCGTATCTTCCCTTTTACCAGCTCAAACACACTGGAAAGCAGGCCCTATACCTCATCTGGGCAGCACAGCAGGGGATCTGACTCTGTCGTGGGGTTGGGGGTTATGGGTGAGCCAGCCCCTGAGGCCTTGAGACCTTGAGCATGGGAGATATGGCTCAAGCCCTCATCTGCCATATGGTGGCATGGGTAGGGGAGAGATACACCCCCAATGCTTAAGGCAGGTGGAAAGACTGGACCTGAGGTCATTAGCAATGAGAGAGCTGCCCCTGTACGCCCTCCCCAACCCCAGCTGGGAGAGCAGGTCCTGCACATTCCCTGGGCAGCCCAATAGAGCCAGTCTTGTCCGCAGAGGTGTGGGTGAGCCAACCCCAAAGTTGTAAGTGTGGGAAAGCTGTGTCTGTCAGGTGGGGGTGTGGGAGGGGGAGAGATGCCTCCTTACCCCTCGCCCCTTACCGCCTGTGATAGATGAGGGAGCTGGCCCTTTCCCCTGCCAGCTGCAACACTCAGGAGAGTGGGCCCTGCTCCTCACTTGGGCAGCACAGTAGAACTCACCCTAGTTGCAGAGGCACAGGTGAACTGGCCTCGAGGGTGTGAGAGTGGGCTAGCTGGCCACATCCCCCTTGTCTGCCATGTGGTGGTGAGGGCAAGGGAAAGATTCCCTTCTCCCCTTGCTCCTGCCACCTGTGGTGGGTGAGGGAGCTGTCCTCTCCCTTACCAGCCGCATCATTTTGGAAAGTGGACTCTGCACCTCACCTGGGCAGCACAGTAGAGCTGACTCTATGGACTGGGGTATGGGTGAACCCCTGGGAACGTGAGCAAGGGAGAACTGACCCTGCCTCTCTCTCATCAGCCATATGGTGGTGTGGATTCGGGGAGAGATGCCTACCTCCTGCCCCTCACTGCCTGTAGCAGGTGGGAGAGTTGGCCCTGAGGTCATAACAGTGGGAGGGCTGTCCCTACCTCTCATGAGCTGCAGCACTTGGGAGAGCGGCCCCTACTCCTCACCTGGGCAGCACAGTAGAACTAGCCCTGAAGGTGTAGGTGCGGGAGAGGATGTGAAAGCGGTACTAGCCTCGCCCCTTGGAGTAGCTGGGCCATGCTGGAGAGCTCACCTGGGTGGTGAAGACAGGGGAGTGCTGGCAGGCTGACCAACCAACCCTGCAACTACCCAGGCTCAGAACCAGAGTTATGAGTTGGCCCACCCCAACATCTACCCCCATCTACGATCTGCTGGAGCATGTGAAAGAGCTGGTCCTACAGACCCAAATCTTCAGGGTCTCCATGACACAGGGCAGCAGCAGGATATCCAAGAGGAGTCCCAGTGAGGGCCCAGCATCAACAGTGTAGCAGAAAGAGTACTAGAGACCTGGAAACAGACCAATGACTCTTTGCACTGAACATTTGCAAGCAAAGATATATGGATTAAAAAGGTTTGCTATGTGACTCACTATGTCACGCTACTACTTCCATGATGAGATTTCTTTTTTTTTCTCTTAAATTTTATTTTATTTTTGGGAGGGGGCATTGCAAGGGCAGAGGGGGATACAAAGGAATGGGAAGTGAATGGGATAAAAAATGCATGAAGTGAAAGGCACAAAGAATAAATAAAATGAAAGTTAAAAAAGAATTGTGTTAGAATTTTGATGGGGATTGTGTTGAATATGTAGGTTGCTTTTGATATTAATCTACTGATCCATGAGCATGAGAGATTTTCCATCTTCTGATATCTTTTCTAATTTCTTTCTTAAAGACTTGAAGTTCTTGTCATATAGGTCTTTCACTTGCTTGGGTAGAGTCATAACAAGATATTTTATATTATTTGTGTCTTCTATGAAGGATGTTATTTCTCTGATTTCTTTCTCAGCCCATTTATCTTTTGTATATAGGAGGACTACTGATTTTTTTTTTAGTTAATCCTGTATCCAGCCACATCACTAAAGGTGTTCATTAGTTGTAGGAGTCACCTGGTAGAATTTTGGGGTCACATGTATACTATCATATCATCTGCAAACAGTGATACTTTGACTTCTTCCTTCCCAATGTGTATTCCCTTTATTTCCCCCAGTTATCTTCCTGCTCTAGCTTGAGCTTCGAGTACCATACTGAATAGTTATGGAGATTGGACAACCTTGTCTTGTTCCTCATTTTAAAGGAATTGCTTTGACATTTAATTTGATGTTGGCTACTGGCTTACTTATATTGCCTTTATTATGTTTAAGTCTCTCCATTAGATTTGATGTTGGCTATATGCTTGCTGTATTGCCTGTATTAAGTTTTTATATGTCCCTTGTATGCCCTAATCTCTCCAAGGTTTTTTTTTTTATCATGAAGGGGCATTGTATTTTTTTATACTCTTTGCTGTTTGGGGGGCCTGCCACCCAGCTCCCAAATAAACACACCGAGACTTATTCTTACTTTTGAATGCACAGACTTAGCTTGACTTGTTTCTAACCAACTTTTCTCAACTTAAATTATCTTGTCTACTTTTTGCCTCTGGACTTTTCTCAACTTAAATTATCTTGTCTACTTTTTGCCTCTGGACTTATATCTTTTTCTATTCTATATTCCTTTTTTCCTTCTTGCTCTGTTGCTGGCTGGTTGACTGGGTGCTCCACAGAAAAGTCTGCCAGGTATTCTAGGCCTGTAGGCTGAAGATGAACGCCTCAAAATTGCAGAAGAACCTTGGGATGACTGTCCAGGCAACCAGATATCTCTGGCATTTCTTAGTTTTGGAAGTTGCTTGCTCTGCCATCCCTGTTTAATCAGGCAATATTTTATCCTTCTCAGGTCTGTGATGGGGTTGAAGACAAGATAGTTAGAGTTTTCTAGTTTTTTCTGTTACCAAATTCAGAAAAGAAACTCACAAAAGTGGTATAAAATATATAGGGTTGAGGGATGTAAAAACTTAAATTATTTATCATAGAAAATGTTTTGATGTCTAAAAAGATAGTCTAGGGTTGGTAATACAAATTAGGATAAAAAGTAGTAAATAGGTACAAAACTTTTCACTCACCAAAACAGATTAGATAATGGAATATTTTCTTTGAATTTGAGAAATACAAATAGACTGGACATTATAAATATAATTCTTACCTGATAATTGCTCTTATTGTATATAGTTTTACTGTGTTAGAAAAACAACCTTTCCTTTTTATTTAGGCAAAAAGAAGGAAATGTTGTGGGATATTGATGTGGGATTCCCCCTCTTTATGCTGTGATTACCATTAATGAAAAAAGAAACTGCTTTGGACCTATAGCAGGGCAGAACTTAGTTAGGTGGAAACTAACTAAGTAGGAGGCCTCAACCTTGTGGTGATGCACAAATTAATGGAGATGGGTTAAATTAAGATGTAAGAGTTAGCCCATAAGAAGTTAGAGCTAATAGGCCATGCAGTGATTTAAATAATGTAGTTTCCATGTGATTATTCCGGGTCTGAACAGCTAAGTAGCAACAAGTGGGCTCCTCCAACAGGATATTTGTACACAGTGAGAAGGTATGTTTCTGTGGTTGGTATAATAAAAAGCTGAATGGCCAATAGCTAGGCAGGAGGTCTAGGCGGGACTTCCTGGCAGAGAGAGAAGTAGGAGGCAGAATCTAGGTGTGAGGAGATACAGAGGAAGCAGGATGGGGCAGCATGTGACAAAATATAAACTAATAAAAATGGGTAACTGAAGTTATAACAGCTAGTTAAAAACAAGCCTAAGCCAAGGCCAGGCTTTCATAATTAATAAGCCTCTGTGTTATTATTTGTGAGCTGGCCGCCCAAAGAAAAATCCAACTACAGTCTACCTTGTTGATTTTCTCAAAGGACCAACTGTTTCATTGAATACTTGTATTGTTCTCGTTGTTTCTATTTTATTGATTTACCCTCGAGTTTGATTATTACTTTGATTATTTGATTATTATTGACTCCTCTTGTGTGCATTTGTTTCTTTTTGTTCTAGAGCTTTCAGGTGTGCTATTAAGTTGTTAGTATGAGATTGCTCTAATTTTTTCATGAAGGCACCTAGAGCTGTGATCTTTTCTCTTAGCATTGTGTCCTCTTTCGTTGTGTCCCATAAGTTTGGGTATGATGTGCTGTCATTTTCATTGACTCCTAGGAAATCTTTAATTTCTTTATTTCTGCCTTGTCTCAGTGGTCATTCAGTAGAGAGTTGTTCAGTTATCATGAGTTTGTAGGCTTTTCTTGTTTCTGTCCAGTGGTTGTCTGATTAGATACTGGAGCTATTTCAAGTTTCTTGTATCTGTTAAGACTCGTTTTATGACCAAGTATGTGATCAATTTTGGAGAAGGTTCTGTGAGGTGCTGAGAAGAAGATACATTTTTTTTGCGTGTGTTTGGGTGAAATGTTCTGTAGATATGTTAGGTTAGTATGAGTCATAATGTCTGTTAGTTCCATTATTTCTCTGTTTAGTTTCTGTCTGGATGACCTGTCCATTGGTGAGAGTGGGGTTTTGAAGTGTCCCACTATTAATGTGTGGGGTTCAATGTGTGATTTAAGCTTTAGTAATATTTCTTTTACAAATGTGGGTGCCCTTGCATTTGGGGCACAGATGTTCAGAATTGAGAAGTAATCTTGGTGAGTTTTCTTTAATGAATATGAAGTGTTCTTCATCTCTTTTGATTAATTTTGGTTAGAAGTCTAGTTTGTTATATATTAGAATGACTATACCAGCTTTCTTCTTGAGTCCATTTGCTTAGAAAATCTTTCTGCAACCCTTTACTTTGAAGTATTGTTAATCTTTGATGCTGAGGTGTACTTCTTGTATGCAGCAAAAGGATAGATCCTCTTTTTGTACCCATTCTATTAGCCTGCATTTTTTTCATCAGGGAATTGAGTCCATTGCTATTGAGAGATATTAATGTCCAATGATGTTAGCTCCTGTTATTTTGTTGTTGGTGGTAGTGTATGAGTGTGTGTGTGTTTCCCTTCTTATTGTTTTACTGATGTGAAATTATTTCTTGTATTTTCTTGAGTGTAGTTAACCTCCTTGGGTTGGAGTTTTCCTCTGAGTACCTTCTATAGAACTACCTTCTGTAGGACTTGATTTGTGAATAGATATTGTCTAAATTTGACTTTGTCATGGAATATCTTGTTTTCTCCATCCATGGCAATTGAAAATTTTGCTGGGTATAGCAGTCTGAGCTGGCATCTGTGGTCTCTTAGAGTCTGCAGGACATCTATCTGTCCATGCCCTTCTGGACTTATTGGTAAGTCGGGTATAATTCTAATAGGTCAGCTTTCATATGTTCCTTGGCTTTTTACCATTGCAGCTTTTAATATCATTTCTTTGTTCTGTATGTTTAATGTTTTGATTATTATATGTAAGGGGGAACTTTCTTTTCTGGTCTAATCTATTTGGCATTCTGTAAATTTCTTGTACTTTTTTGTAAATGGAGACTGTGCTTTCATTTCCTGGTCACCCAGACCTGAATAATCACACAAAACTATATTAATTACAACACTGTTTGGCCAGTGGTATAGGCATACTCCTAGCTAGCTCTACATCTTAAATTAACCCATTTCTATTATTTTATATTTACCATGAGGCTCCTGGTTTGTTATCTCACATCTTGCTTCTTGGGTGGCTATATGGTGTCTTTCTGACTTCGTTTTCTTTCCTCCATTATCTCTGTTTGGATTTCCAACATTTCTATATTCTGACCTACCATAGGCCAAAGCAGCTTCTTTACTAACCAATGGTAATAAAACATATTCACAGCATATAGAGGGAAATCCTACATCATTTTTTTTTTGTTAGAAGTCCTTTATTTCTGTGGACACTTTGGTTATTTATATTGGCACATTTCTAGTTTTGTGATACTTTCTTTTTTAATTTTAATTTATTTTCAAAATTTAATTTTACATTCCATCCGCAGTTCTTCACCCTCCCATTTCCCATCTCCTCCCCTCCAGCCTCTCCATATCCACTTCTCCCAATGAGTAAGGGCTCCCATGGGAAGTCAACAAAGTCTGGCACATGAAGTTGGGGCAGGATCAAGCCCTTCCTCCTACATTAAGGCTGAACATGGTATACCACCATAGGCAATGGGCTCCAATAAGCTAGCTCATGCACCAGGGAGAGATCCTGGTCCTACTGCCAAGTGCCTCACAGATAGTTCAAGCTTTGCCATCTTCTCCCACATATGGAGGGCCTAGTTTGGTCCCATGGAGGCTCCACAGATATAGGTTTAGAGTTCATGAGTTTTTGTGAGCTTGGTTCAGCTGTTTCTGTAGATTTCTCCATCATGATCTTGACCTCCCTTGCTCATATACTCCTTACTCCCTGTCTTCAATTTTATTCCCAGAGTTCAACCTGGTGTTTGGCTGTAGATCTCTGCATCTGGTTCTGTCAGTTGCTTGATGAAGGCTCTCTGGTCTGCTCTGTGAAGTCACACTCTGTATCTCATGAAGCTTGTCTCATGATACTTTCATTAGTATGACAACCCTATGTGCATTAAAGCCTTCCTTCTTAAGTTAAAGCACAAATACAGGATTTATATCTCTTGGGTACAATAACTGCCTGATGCTTTGGGCATTAAGAGAAAATCATTGACTTCCTACGTGATCTTGTTCCTACATGGAGTGATTTGTGCTACCTCTTGGTTCCAAGGGTGGTCATGGCCTCTACTAATTCTCAGAACAAAGGGATGATCCTGTCCTCAGACTGCCTCCTCAGACTAAGTCCTCAGACTGACTGACAGCTTCAGACTGCTGCCTCAGACTCTTCTTGTACTTTTATAGGTATCTCCTTTACGGTAGGAAAGTTTTCTTCTATGATTTTATTGAAGATATTTTCTGGGCCTTTGAGCTGGAAATCTTCTTCTATTCCTATTATTCTTAAGTTTTGTCTTTTCACAGTTTCCCAGATTTCCTGGATGTTTTGTGTCAGGGACTTTTTAGATTTAACATTTTCTTTGATCAATGTGTCAATTTCTTCTATCCTATCATGGTGGTTTGAAAGAAAATGGCCCCCAAAGGAACTCTTAGGAGATGTGACTTTGTTGAAATAGGTGTGGCCTTATTGGAGGTAGGCTTTGAGGTCTCCTATGCTCAAGCTACACTCAGTGACACATTACACTTCCTATTGCCTGCAAATTAAGATGTAGAACTATCAGCTCCTTCTCCAGTACCATGTCTTCCTGAAAGCTACCATGTCCAGCCATGATGATAGTGGATTAAACCTCTGAAGCTGTAAACTAGCCCAATTAAGAGTTTTCCATTAAAAGATCTGCCAGAGTAATGCTGCCCTTTCACAGCAAAAGAAACCCTAACTAAGACACGTAGCTTCTATGCCTGAGATTCTGTCTCCATCCCTTGTATTCTGTTGGTGATGCTTGTGTCTGTAGTTCCTGTTCACTTGCCTAGATTTTCCATCTCCAGTATTCCCTCAGCTTGTGTTTTTCTTTATTGCTTCAATTTCCATTTTCAAGTCTTGAACAGTTTTATTCATTTACTTTACTTGTTTATTTGTATTTTCCTGGATTTCTTTAAAGGATTTGTTCATTTCCTCTTTAAGGGTCTCTATAAAATTGGATTTAAGGTTATTTTCTTGTGCTGCACCTGTGTTGGAATATCCAGGGCCTGCTGTAGTAGCATGTCTTGGTTCTGGTGGTGCCATATTGCCCTGGGTGTGAATTGTATTCTTATGATGGCCTCTAGTCATCTGGATTTGGGATTATTATAGGTTTATGTGCAGACTTCTGAGTTTATCATTGTTGGATAGATGTTTATTTTCCCCTTGCTTTCTGTTACCTCTCTGGTATTCTGACCTGAGTGGCCTGTGGTTCTTGTGACTAGTGAATCTTCAGATCCAACAGTATGTCCCTGGTAGGGTTTTGGCTGCCTGCGTGACCTCTGGGTTTTGGAGTTCTGGGGATTGGTGTGGCCTCTAGGGTTCTGGGGTTCTAGGTACTGGCATGGCCTCTGTGGTTCTGGATACTGGTGTGGCCTCTAGGGTTCCAAGTACCTGGGTTTCCTAGTACTGGCATGACCTTCAGTAGAGTGGTGTCTTCTGCAGGAGTTGTGGGTCAGGATATGGAGTCAAAGGGAGGGAGGACTTTTGTGGACTGAGGTTCCTAGCACCTGAGTGACCTCTGATAGAACAGGAGTTTTCTTACAGAGTTGTTGACTAGGATCAAGGTGCTTTGGTCTTTAACACAATAGTGTTTTGAGTTTTATCAAATGCTATTCCTGTGCTAATATGTTATCACTAGATTTTTCTTCTTCCTTTTGAAGGATTGTATCACTAAGTGCTAAATTCTTGTCCATTTTTAAGGCCCTGGAAGGCCTCTGTAGTAGTTCCCAACTGCCCGGCATGCAGAATCCTTTCTCCTCTCCTTTTGCTCCAGAGCTAGTCAGTCTGCAGATGTGGACTGCACATTCATGTGGACATCCCTCAGTGCACTGGCATGCAGTCATGCTAACAACATGCTGCCTCAATCCTGTATCTCTATTATGGCACCTAGTAGTTTTGGTTGTGTAGTTTCTTGTTTACATGTCTTTGCTTCTCTGGTGGACTAGAATCTTCAGTGGCACAGTCATATCTGATTGTTGTCATTGTTATTCTAGGATCCATTCCATGACTTGTTCCTTGCTGCTTTTGGTAAACTCTCATTCTCCTCTCAGACTCCTAGGAGTAGCCAACTTCTCTTTAAGGTCCCATTTGAAGTTTACTTTACTCTTACCCACAGGGACCCAGGCAAGATCTATTGGCTAAGGACAGAGGAATTTGGTCCTTTGCTCCATAACAATTTTTTTTTAAAAAGTGATTTTGCAATAGCCTGGGCTTGCCTGGCCAGGAATAGAGGATGAGGAAAGAAGCCATAAAGAGTATTTATTGCTGCAGTGGAAACTGAAGCAAGAACAGGGCCAGCCGCCAGGTAATCAGCACTGATGAGTCTGCCCTCTGTACAGCCCAGCTTCATAGGTACTCCCACCACTCTGGCTGTTCAGAACTTTCTAAATCGTCCGAAAGACCACCGGACTCTAAATAATTAGATTCCCATGTGTTGAGGAGAACACTCTCGGAGTTTTTAAAAGTAAGTTTAGATCTTCATGAACCTCATCTCTGCCTGTTCTGGAGAGAGAGCTGATGTGTAGTTTCTTGTTTACAAGTCTTTGCATGATGTTAGTGTAAGCGTGATGTTAGGGTAAGCATGATGGGCAGGATATGCTCTCAGGTACCAGAGAACAAAGAGATACTGTGGGCCTCTGGGAGACACTGAGTGGATTAACAGGGGATGTAGATTTGGTGCAGAAGTTCATTACTAGAGTAACAGGGAAGGGCATGTGCAAAGGTGTGGGAGCTTAAGGAGCAGGGAGATTGGGGGATGGTCACTGCTGTTTAGAGATCGCATCAGAGATAAGAGAGGAGGGGAAAGGAGGTCAGAATAGGCAGGAAGGAGTCTAATGAAGATCTTAATTCACTGAAAAAACTTTGAGAATGTTATCCTTGGGACATAGGAATCCATTTGAGCATCTAAGTAGGAGATTCAGAAGATATTATTGATGATTTAGAAATCTCCAGTCAGAGTGGAGAGGGCAGAGAGAAGAAATGAGAATCTTCATTTGCTCATTTCTAAATTGCAGGAGTTGCACGAGCCTCTCATCAGCTTAGGATGTTGCACGCTTGCCTTTACTCTTTCCATCGCTCCTGTGCTTGCGTTTTCCAGGCCATGACAGTGCTATTCACTGCCTCACTGCATCCTGTCAAGGTCCTTCTCGTGCACAGGAAGCAGAACTCACGAAAAGAAGGGACAGGACCAAAAGAAACAGAATATTAGAACACAAAGCAGGGATAGACACCAAGGAAGACGGTAACAGACAAGGAAAACCCAGGATTTGAAACTACAGACCTGGTGAGTAATCTGAGCGACAGAGTTGAAATGGCTGAAGCAAAATTCACCAGTGAGCTTTGGCTGTGTAAGGAATCTCTGTGGATCTTAGTGGCTAGCACAGTAGCTTCTCTGTAAAGATCAAGCAGGAAGCGCTATTGATCTGGGGCAAACTCAGCTGACCTCAACTGACCTTGCTTATGCTGGTCAGGGCTGGTTGGCCCCCATCTTTCAGGAATGAGAATTGTCTAGATTTCAGTCATAACTAAACCTAGAGCTGATGGGACCACATGTTTTCCATTGATTATTGATCTTGTTCACATGATACTACATTTGAGTGAGTTCTCTGCAAATTCATAGTGAAATTTTTATCCCCACAGTGGTTATAAGTATGGGGCCTTTGGGAAGTGATACAGTCATTAAAGCCCCTCTCTTATGAATGAATGAATGAATGAATGAATGAATGCCCTTATGAAAGAAGCTTCAGAGAGAACTCTCTGGCCTTTTCACTTTCCACTCTGAGGACACAGCAGGAAGAAACCACCTTGGAAGCAGAGAGTGGCCCTCCCCAAACCAATGCTTGAGCCTTCAGCTTGGATTTCCAGCCTCTATGATGGTGAGAAATGTGTTTGCTCCTTATACATTTCATTAGAGTAGCACAAATGGACAGTTATATGCTGGTGTCAGGATTCAGAGAGGCAGGGAGGGAAGGAAAGAAGGCAGGGCGGTGTGAAGAAAGCATGGAAGGAAAGAAGCATAAAATGGTAATATGTCCCAAAGTGCACCGAGAGTCAAGGATAGAGAAATGAACTCCAGCTATCCATGGGAGATGCAGCCAAGTACCATTAAAGATGGTCTAGTCAGAAGGAGGAATGGTAGACTGGGACCACTTTTCTTTTTAGTCTACTTAGGTGAGTCCTCTGGCTCTTATTCACATTTCTTCCATATGTACATATGCTTATTCTCGTTCTAGTTTCCCAACATTAATTCACAACAAATTATGACATCAAGCTCGAAATCTAAGGGCTTATGATTGCTCTCACATTCCAATAAGACTCCTCGAATGTGGCTCCTCTTCATTTATAGATCCAAAGGCCAAGAAAGGAAGCCACCCAATTGACACATCCCAGAAGCACATTGGTGGGCAAAGGAAAGGATGAAAATTTGCCTCACAGTTGCTAAAAGGGGAACGTGAAAAGGATAACTCTGGCCAGAGAAATACTGAAATTCAAGTGGGCTCATGTTACGAGGTCTCTGTGTAAGATGGGAATGCTTTATCAGGTCTAAGTTTTGATTCTGGAGGTGGCTGTCTAAGTCTGCTTCTTTTCTTTGGTTCTTGAGTCTTCTCTCAGAAACACCCCTTTGCATGGCCTTATTTGTCCCTAAGTTATTTTCTCATCTTCCTTATTGTGCCTGCTAATCTCAGGACCAGAGACCATTTGCAGTGGTAATGATCTTAGATCACGGCTGGATCTTATTCCTCCAGGGAAGTGACAGTCTATCATAACTGAGAAGTTGTGATGTCTAAAGCAGTCCCTCTTACAAGTAGGCAGGGTAAGTTTTGCCTACAGTGTGCTAACACAGATACTAGGAAAATTCCATCTCAGATTCAAGCTCCTTTTTTTCATCTCCCATTACTTAAGTTCCTTTAATAGAGACTAATTGCCCTGGGTTAATTATTAACCTATCACAGGGCATCTACCATGCAGAGCCATTGTCATGAATAATATATATTTATTGCCTAGCTTGGTGCTTGGCCCTTAGCAAGGCCTCAGCAAATCTTTTCTTCCTCACAGAACACTTCTGTTCTCTTGAAGGGTCCTCCTTTCTTGCAATTCTGTACACCGTAGGAAGGAACATGGTTAGTCTCCGTTACTTTTGTGTAAGTGACTTGGTTGGTTCTTTAAATATCTATTAAGTATATAATATATACTAGGCACTACTTATAGGTACTGGGGATCAGGCCCTGAGGAGCGCCTCTTCTGTAATGGAGCTTACAGTATGGAGTGGTGGTAGGGGTAAAAGGTAGACAGTATGTAAACAATTCCTGAAATACTTTAAGAAGATGGTAGAAACTAGTGACGGAGATGAGCCTGGGCATCTGGGAAGCCCCGAGGACTGGTAATAACTGAGTGTGAAGAAGGGAGGGAGGTCAGAGAAGAGGAATGAGAGGGAGTCTGAGGACAATAAGGCTTCTGTGCCTCCTCCACAGTTTTGCCCTATGACTACAGAAAGGACATTTTAGTTCAAACAAACAAATAAATCTAGAGAAATATGGCCTGTCATAGCAAGCACAACATGGTTAGTCATGATTCCCTCAAGGATCAGAACCATGGACTTGAGTATCAGGAATACTTAGACCTACACCAGCACAGCCCTACCTTCTGTATTGTATCCTCCCTGGGCCTCTGTTCCTGGGATTCTATCTGGAAGGTGAGCCTACATGCTGTCTGCCCACCTGTGGCTTCAGCAAATGGCCAGCACCTCCCTTGGGAGTGCAGACAGAGTTCCAGCAAGACAGATGGTTGTGGTCCCCAATGTCTCTCTGTCAGATGTCCATTTCTCTGCCCAGCTGTGCAGTCCTCTGCCTGCTTCACTGGGTTCCAGCTCTGGGCTATCTTTTCTTTTGAGTCACAGTCCAGATGGCTGGCAAGTCACTATGCCCCTAGTGCCGTGGCAGCCTGGCCTGGGCGCTCTTCCAGAATGTCATTGCTCACTCCCATCAGAAGTTTGAGCACTGCTTGCTGCGCTTCTAAAACTTCTTACTCCAGAAACGGACATAAACACCCCTGCCCCCAACAAAGAAGCAACATCTACTTGCAACCGAAAAATTAGCTTTCTCCAAATAGAGTCTCACTGGGTATATAAACCACACTGAAGGGCCAGCAGCAGTAGATGGCCAATATAAAACGAACTCAATGATGGTTTTGATATTTTTTAATAGACTTTTTGTCTCATATTCTTTGTTTGGGCTTTTTTTTGGTCTTACTAGTCTTTTGCTTGTATATTATGTTTTCTGACTTTTTGTCTTTATGAGTTTTGTTTTGATTTTGTGTCTGTATGCAATATTGCTTATATTTTTTCTGTTTTTTTAAACATCTTTTCCTTTTGTTTTTATTTGCCTGTTTGTTTTCTAAAGATAGAGAGACAAAAAGGAAGGGTGTGTGTGGAGGTTGGTGCAGAGATGTTCATACTGCCATGGACCTTTGACCACGAGGAACTCAGGAAGCACTGCTCCCTATATCTCTGTTTCATGCTCTAATGAGTCACATGCATGCATGGTAGCTGGCATGGGTTGGGATTGACCCTTTCTGACTCTTACCATCTCTCCACTCTGCTAGTGCAGTGTCAGCTTCCTCTGAGGCTGGTCCTCCTTTGGGTCAGGTGACAGCTCCAGTAGCAGCAGGGACTATACCCCGTGGAGTGAGGCACAGCTTTCTAAGACTTCCTATTAAGAGAAAAGTAGCCTGTTTCCCAGAAGCCTCCAGGAAATGATTTCCAGAACCTTGCTGGCTGGAAGAGAATTAACCCATGAAAGTTAAGATTGATCACAGCCCACACACTCTTCCAGTGGCTCACAAGTGATGCCAAGGAGGAGATGAATGTAACACCCTGGGACTTCAGTGAGGATGGAAGAAGACGGTGCCCTAGATGGTAGGTGGCAGTGTTCATGACTCTGTGTCAGCTGGAGAATCTCTCAGTATCCTTAAGTATGACCTCTTTGGAGCCGCAAATCTACTCATTAACTAATAGACTCTGGGGAAAGGAATATTTTAAAGGGGGTTATTGCAGGCAGAGTTTCTCTTTGTCTCAGTAGTCAGCTCTGTCTTGCCTGCCAGCTCCAAAATAACCACACTGAGACTTATTAATTATAAATTCTTGGCCAATAGCTTAGGCTTGCTGCTAACTAGCTCTTACAACTTTAATTAACCCATATTTCTGCCTATGTTCTACCACGTGGCTTGGTATCTTATCTTAGTATGGCAAACACGTCTTCTCCTTCTCCACATCCCCTCAGAACTCCTTGACTCTGCCCTTCTTCCCAGCATTATCGCTGCCCTAAAAATCCTCCCTAGCTATTGGCTAGTCAGTTCTTTATTAACGATGAGAAAAATACATCTTCACAGTGAAGGATTATTCCACATCAGCTTATTGTTCTGATATTTAAGTACAAGACTTAAGGGCCAGTGATTGCATGGGTAACTGGACAACCCAGGAGAATCTCTGTATTGTGGTCTGGATATGAAGTGTTTCTCATGGGCTCATGGATTTGAACACTTGGTTTCTATCAAGTAGCCCTGTTTTGGAAGATTGTGGCAATGTGGGAGGTGAAGCCTCATTCATGGAAGCCAGTCACTGGCCAGGGTAAGGTTGGTGAGCTTGGGGTTTTATAACTCAACCCTCTCCTACCTGACTGCTCTGCTTATTTTCTACCATGGTGTAAGATGGGAGAGTACCTGATATACACTCACTACGCTTTTACCTCCATGATGGAACAAATCCTCTTGAGCCATGAGCCAAATTAAATCCTCCTTCTCTTAAGTTGCTTCTGTCAGATATTTTGGTCACAACAGCAGAAAAAAATGGTCAGTGCACCTCTTTCATATGGTCCCTAACTTCAGCACATTGTAAAGCTCCCATTGCCCTTTACTATGACTCTGCAAATGCAGGATTCAAGAGCTGGATGGCTTTGGGGGCTATGATATAGTCTACTACTGGGGGTCAGGGGAAAGGAGCCCTTGATATGAGTCAGTAATGAGGAATAGCAGCTGGCCTGCAGAAGCAGAAGGGAGAGAACACTGGGAATAAAGACTGAGCATTCATACATGCCCAACCTGGAGCTGGATGGAGGCTCACTGTGCAGAAGATGCTGGACGGGGCAAGGGTAGGGCCAGGTGGAGAGGGTCTTGTGGTGGGAACTGTGAGCCACAGCTGAGAGACAGTTGTTAAAGTTGTGGGGTTCCATGAGGAGCAGTATGATCAGAGCTGCATCCTGGTCACACCAGGAATGGACCCTCTAGGGCCATGGCTGAAGGAGAGGGGTGGTGGAGAGATATTTCAACAGGTACTAGATGGAAGTTGACTGGACTTGAGCAGATCGGATAAATCAAGTGAAGTGGAGGGAATTGAAAAGTGAGAGAGAAAAAGCAAGGGGGAGGCAGGAAAGACTGCCAGGGGCCCTGGAGAAAGCCTAGTTCATTTCTTGTTATAATAAAATTGATAAGACTGTGTACTCAGAAGAAAAGGGCTCATTTTGGCTTATGTTTGTGTCAGTAGGTAAGGCCATGACCTTCTTGTTGGCAGTCATAAGTAGTACAG
The DNA here is from genome assembly GCA_001685075.1 of Bramus lutescens. Lineage (NCBI taxonomy): Eukaryota > Metazoa > Chordata > Mammalia > Rodentia > Cricetidae > Bramus > Bramus lutescens. The sequence goes on from LOEQ01005237.1 coordinate 64,481, forward strand.
GATGCCATGCAAGACATTGTGTGTGTGCATTTATGTGTGTGCATACATGTGTGTGTGTGTGTCTGTCTGTCTCTCTGTTCATCCATCCATCCATCCATGTCCTCATGTTTCTTTTCTCTGAAAAAGTCAACTAGCTCTATTATTCTGACTCTATGTAATCATAATTACTTCAAAGGCCCCATTCCTAAATATTATAGTCAGGCACAATGAGGCTGAGGCAAGAGGATTGCTGTAAGTTTGTGGCTAGCCTGAGCTACGTGGCTAGACCCTAAATAAAATAATAAAAATCTAGTCAGATTGTTTCTACTCTCTTACTACCTCTTACTAGGGATTCAATTTCAGCACCCATGAGCTTTTAGGGGTTGCATGCTAGCTGTATGTAAACCATGGCAGGGGGTATCTGAAGGAAATAGGGACAGGCGCCAACTTCCCATGGGCATATTGGCTTGAGGTTGTCATTATGGGTCACTTGGGCATTTGGGAAAACATAGGACCATAAGGCTTTGGACACAAGGGGGTTAGTCTGGGTCACAGGTGGAGATGTTGGGATAGTGAGCATGTTGATGGGCTGGAACAAGAACTGGGACCTGAGAAAATGGCCATCATAGGAGACTGGAAAGATCTGCTGTAGAGTAACTACTGTGTTGGTCTTTAAACTTAAGACTCCGTACACTGAGGTCTTTTTGCTTGAAAACAATGGGTCATGGGAATGGCTTTCTAGTGGTGAAATTTAGGAATGCAATTGGAGAGCAATCTGGAGTGAGGAGCATCCTAGACTGCTGCTCATGCCTCTTGGGCTCTTTGCTGGGCCAGCTCTGGCTGTCAGCTTGTTAGCCTCTGTAATACCTGAGTAACTGTTTGGCTCCAGCAAGGTCGCAGTGGTACTTGTCACTGAAACTTAAGCCACTAGGTACCAACATCATGGCTGAAACAAAAAGCAGGGCTTGAGAATGAGCCGGGATGAGCCATCATGCTTCTCCGGTGTCCTGTTACCGTTGCCAGGTGACATAAATGCTGCCCCAGATTCACTTCCTGCTCTGCCCACTTTGAGACTCAGATTGTTAAAGCCAGTGTGTGACGAGGAATTGAAGACCCACTGGGTGGAAGCTCTTCCTCTGAGAGGCCTGGGGCGGGTCATCTACCAGCCGGCGGCTGCCTTCTGTTCTCTGTGCAGAGATGATGATCCTCATTGCTGGTGCTGCTTTATGGCCTTGGAGGCTCTTTCCACATTCGTTACTCCCTCAGTCTCCAAGCCAGGCAGATAAGAACAAAAAAACCCATTTTAGATGAGGACCAAGGAATTAATTGCCCAAGACAGGACACAGATCCTCTTGACTTCAATTTCCCTGCCTCCTCTTCCTGTGTGACCCCACCACACCCTGCAGAGCTCTGAACCCAGCACGCCTGCCTGGCCTGCTGGACTCTAGGCCCACATCACCGGCCTTGAGAACTTCTGGGTGCTTGCCAGCTGGCTCTTTCAGGCAGAAGGAAAAGTCCTCAGGAAGACAGGGTGGCGGTGGGGGGCACTGATACAGATGATTTCTCAGTGTAGCTGTGGGTTGACTGCAGCCCATGACAGGGCAGATCCTGAGGTAGCTGAGGACATGTGTCCTGACCTCAAGTAATTAGGCTCAGGCTTTCAGCTTTAAAAAGAGAGCCAAGTAATGCACAACACAGACATGACCCCTGTCACTGAGCCTGCCCTGCCATCCCTCATGAAACATCAAGCCAGTGGGCTGAGCATCCTCATCCAAATCCCGAACCTCAGTCTGAGACAACCCTAAGCAACTCTTACCTCTACCCAAGATAGAAACACCCTTGTCTGTGTCCTCATCGACTCTTTACCCAGAACCGTCCTTGCCTGGTCCTTGAGCCTCAGCCAAACCCCAGCACTAACTGTATCATTTAAAATACTACTGTTCACTCTGTCCACCCCATCGCAACCCCTGCTCACCCATAACTCTACCACCATACCTAACCCCAGCATTTCACTTCCTACCCAAATGTCACCAACTTTACTACCACTGAGGCTTCACTTTTTTCTTGAGCCTGGGATGGGGGAGGTTAAGGGGCTTCTTGTACTCATTACTGGGAAATTTCATAACTGCCCAATGGTTAACAGAGTCTTTATGAAACTAACAAACTAAACATGGCTGTCATGTCCACTGTCAGACATGCTGCCTCAGAACACTTTTCATGGCTGGGAACAGGTGTGTAAGGAGCTGATGTGGACTCCTGAGCCTGTCCTTTGTGTCTGTGTCAGAATGACGGAGTTCATTCTTTCAGTGGGCGAGTAGAGCAGCCACATCAGTGCTACAGATAGAGTCCGAGAAAAGGGATGTCATCAGCTTAGAGGTTGGCATGGTATCCGTGCCACCTCTGACACAGGAGATGCATCTTTTCAAGAAGACAGGAGGCTTAGTTCTCCTGATCTGGTAGTATTCATCAAAACTATGTGTTTTTGTTTTTTTGTCCAAGATTACTTATTTTTACTTGGCATTCATGAGTGTTTTGCCTGTATGTATATGCACTATCTACATGTTTGGGGCCAGCAGAGGCCAGAAGAGGGCTCTTGAGCCCCTGAAACTGGAGTTAAGGATGGTTGAGAGCCTCAGAGTGGGTACTGGAAACCAAACCCCAGTACCTGCAAGAGCAGAAGTACTTTAAACTACTGAGCCACTTCTCCAGCCCTCTGAACTCCCTGATGCCATTATGAGTGACTGACATTCTCAAGAACTTGGTTTTCTGAAAGATGAGTGGGTTCTGGGAAGCTGAGCTATGCTATAATTGTCCCTGGAAGCACCATCAAGTCTCTAAGTACTCTCCACTCAACTTGACTGTGACAACTCTGGCTGTCTTTCTTTGGGAAACTGTCAATCAGACTAGAGATGATTCCCACAATGAAGTAAGGGAAAATGGTGGTGTGTGTGTCTATGTGTGGGTGTGTAAATTAAGATTTATTTAATTTTATATGTGTGAGTCCTTTGCATGCATGTGTACCATGTACATGTATTGCCTGAGGAGGTCACAAGAAGAAAGTATTTGATCCTCCAGAACTAGAGTTACAGATGGTGAGCTTTTAAATGTGTGGTGGGAGTTGAACCCAAGTCCTCTGAAAGATCAACCGGTGCTCTTAACTACTGAGCCATTTCTCCAACCCCCTATATAAATATTTAAAGATTTATTTATTTATTTGTGTGTGACCATGTGTATGTATGTGTTGCATGTGCATGCACATGTGTACATGTGCACAAGCATACACTTAGCCACAAAGGCTAGAGGAAGGCATGGGATCCCCTGGAGCTAGAGTTACAAGTGGATGAGAAACATGGCACTGGGGACCAAGCTCTGGTCCTCTGGAAGAGTAGCAAGCACTCTTAACTGCTGAGCCATCTCTCTTGTCTTTGCTTATCCCCAACACCATCACCATGTAAAGTTATTATTTTCCTTGCTTTAGCCCCAAATCAGAATTTTAATTTGAAGAGACTGTAGGGGAATGTGTTAAAGCTGTGGAGCTGCAAAGATATACCAACTTATTGGGAAGCCAGGCTATACTTAGAGCCACAGTAGAACAGCTCTGGATGGGTAGAGCCACAATAGGACAACTCTGGAGGCTGGAGCTGCAATAGGACAGCCTAGCCTTGGAGGGAAGGTGTCCTGACTTATTATGAAGTCAGGCTACCTGTAGCTGGGGTGTGGGGGGATGGTCTCTCTACAGGATATAGCAATCCTGTTCTTCTCCTGGAGAGCCACTACAGCTGAACTTTGCTCTGTTCCCTAAGGGAACATCCTAGCAGAGCTATCCACTTCTTCTCCCACCCAAGATGTTACTTCTGCTAAAGAGGAAGCCCCTGCAGAAATCTCCTCCAGCTCTGGAGGGAAAAGTAATCAGCCCCTCTTAGGGAATGTTCCAGCAAGGTTCTTCTGTTCTGCTCAGCTTTGCTCAGCAAGGGAGTGTCTCAGCAAGGTTTTTCAGCTCAGTCCCATTAGAGACGTCCCAGCCAAGTTCGTCTATTCTGCACCAGAGAATGAAGATCATCACCCAAGACTCTTTTGAGAAATATTTATTTGGGAAGGAGGAGTTCAGGAGAGTGGCTGCCTCTGCCAGGCAGGGATAAACAGCAGCCTCTAAACAGGCAGCGAGGCTTACATAGGGCTTTTTAGGGAAGAGAGTTTTCCCAGGAAGAAGAGATTAGTTTTCCCTGCTCAGGGATTGGTAAGTTTAGTTGGTTGGGGCAGAGATGGCTCTGATTTCATGGCCAAACTGTGTTTCTTTCACTGGTCCTTTTAACCTTTTGACTCTAATCTTAGGACCAGGACATATTTCTTTCACTGGCTCTGATTCTAGGGACAAAGTAGGTTTCTTTGGCACTGGTTTCAGAGTCAGGACATTTTTATTTGGTCTTGGGTTCAGGGATAAAGATGTTTCTTTCCCTGGCCCAGGTCTCAGATCCAGGGTGTGTTTCTTTCATTGGCTCTGGGTTCAGGGTCAGGGTGTTCAGTGATTGGTTGGTTTCCTGCTCCAGCTGTCCCTTTTACCCTATAAAAACTTCTAAGAGACTTCACCCAGTGTTATAGTTAAAACCAAAGCTTGGATTAGGCGGTTACACCAGTCCTGTTTCTTTTTAATTAATTAATTATTTTTATTTTTATATTTTATTATTATTATTATTAAAAATTTCCACCTCCTCCCCTCCTCCTAATTCCCTCCCTATCCCCCCATATCCCCTCCCCCTCCCTTTCCAGTCCAAAGAGCAGTCAGGATTCCCTGCCCTGTG
>LOEQ01005237.1:70521-82472 GCA_001685075.1 Bramus lutescens
AGGCTCACTGGCAGTAACTGCACTGCTGCAGTGTCTGGAGACTGTGTGAGCCTGGGAAAGCAGTGAAGACTTGACTTACTTGCTTTGCTTCTGGGCTGTCACGGCTGGCTGCTCTTTTGCAACCAAGCCCCATGCTTGATACCCATGATCTCATCCCATTCTTGCAACCACACTTTGAAATACAGGCCGATGGCTTATGCTTTATGGGTGAGCCATTAATTAAGTTGCCTGAGATTCCCCACAACTTTGGGAGCCGGGCTGAGAGCTGGAAGGTTTGGGTTGCTTTCCAGCGCTCCGGTAAACCTGTTAGATGAAAGTTAGAGCAAAAATTGAATTTTAGTTTGAGCTTTTGCTCTCTTTAGCTCTTGGGTGGGTTGGGCAATCTTTTCTGGAAACTTCCTTCTAGAGCTCCCATGCTATTTATGCTTTTGGTGATAAAGTGATGTCCACAGTTTCCACATGTAGGTCTGAGCCTGCTGGAATTAGTCTCTGTCACATTTCAGAGCGGTCTTCTTAATTCACCCTTGTGTAAGTTTAGTTTTAAGGACTGAATTTGTTCTTTTGGGTGTGGTGGGACAGGGAGTGTGCCGCAGTATGTGTGGACATCAGGGGGCAATTTGCAGGAGTCGGTTTTCTCCTTACCAGGCGGAGCCAGGAAACCAAACTTGGGCTTGGCAGGAAGTGCCTTTACCCACTGAGCCATCTTGCTGGCCCAGGCCTGTTTTTGATAACTACAGTATTTGGTCCTGGCACGCGAAGTCAGAGCTTGGTGTAGCCAGCTACAGCACCATCTTAAGATGAGAAAACTGAGGTTCGGTGACTTCAGTCATTTACCAAATGCCATGGAACTGAGACGGGGAAACTAGGGCTGTCCATCAGAAAAGCGAACGCTGTACTGATTGCTTCCTGACACTTGCCAAGGGAGGGGCCCTGGCCCTGGGAGAAGCTGAGGTATACTGACCACATGGCCAGGCCATTCACCCTCAGTGCCTCTGGAGAGCCATTTGAAGATTTTCACTGGGGTCACAGGCTCTGCTTCCTCCAGACATCTGATACCTGTCCTGCTAGAGGCTTTTCATTTTCCTTCTGACCCTGACTGGGAGCCAGTCCTTGATTAATGTGAGGACAAACCAGGATGAAGTGAACAGCCCAGGTGATCTTTTGGAACCTCTAGGCCTTCTGCTCTATGACACAGGGACATTAAGTCTCCCTATAGCCCGCCTGTCTCAGCTCAGAAACAAGTGGAGACTTCGGGAGACTAATGCCCTCACACTGGGGTGATGTCACTTGCATTTCCTGAACTGTCAGCAGCTCCTGTCCCTGACTGGTGGCTGTCATACCCCACAGTGATCATGACAACCCCTTGCAAAGGAAGGGGGCAATCTTTCACGTCCTCATAGCAGCTTCAAGAAAGTGTATCTGTCCTGTAAACACTACTCCCTGGGGCAAAGGAGATTTGATACATCCGGTGGTTAATTATTTCAAAATCAAATAAGTAGAATATATTAGACTAGTTGGTGGTAGCTAAATCTAGCTGGTTGTTGGAATCGAGATGACTGTTCTCCTGTTTGCAGCAGCTTTGAGTTTGTAGACATGACTTCATTCTTATCTCTCGGCCTCCAGAGGCCTGGGGGTGGGGTGGGAGGAGTACTGGTAGCTCAGCACCACACAGAAGAGAATGGAAAGGCTGACATTCTCCTCCATACTGCTAACCCCTTTTTCTTGTCACCATTTCCTGATTCCCTCAGGGAGGACTTCCCGGCAGATCCCAAAGTAGCTGGAATCACTGCCATAGAGTGAGCCGTGCGTATCTGCTCATCAAGAGAAGGAATGTGGCCATTCCAAAATAAATGCAGCTAATTCCCAACAGCTCCCAGATGTCCTTCTCAGAAACACTGCGGAAGGAGTCCCTTCTCTCCCTGCTTGCCCGTAGGATGGTCTTCATCAGATAGCAACAACCAAAGGCCTTTTCAACATCATTAGGTTTCTAGTGGGGTTGGCTTCTACAGTGGTAAGAGCGTTACTTCACAAATATGTTCTATTGAGGTCTGAAGGTATTTTGACTTCCTTTGCACTTTCATAGGCTATCCTGCATGCTTAGGGCCATTTAGGATGTTGCTTCCTACAGAAAGTGGAGTCTGCATTCAACCAGCCAATCTATAAGTGAGTCTTTGCAATAAATATTATTCACTGCATTTCATAAAAATACAATCCTCTCAATTTTTAAGCTGTGAGAATTAAGGAATCACTATGCTTTGGTTGTAGTTTGACCCAGCCAGAACTCATGCTGACTTTGTTGTGGTGTCGGGAGGTGAGGAGACTTGTGTCTCCCCTGAGAGACTGTCCTTACAGGAATTAGAGTTCTCACAGAATGGGCTGCTGGAATGCGGTTCAGCTCTTTGTCTTTCCCCTCCCCCAGTCCGTGTTCTGTGTCCTCTCTTGTCTACGCCAGCTTCTCCAGCATGTGGAGACACAACACGTTGCCATCACTGGAAGTAGAGCAGATGCTGGTATTGCGAATGAGCCAAGGTAAGCCTTTTTTTTTTCTCTTTAAATTAGACTCCCAGCTTCAAGGTTTCTATTACAGGAACAGAAAATGAATTAAGACAGGAATCAGACAGAGCGTGTTGATCCTTACACCAGTGCAGTGGTAGTTACTCTTATCCCCTTTTCCTCGCAGACACTAACAAGGCTATGTGATCTTCCATCCTTGTGGTGGATTCTTGTGGGTCCCAGACTCACTGAGAAGGAGCTGGCATTGTAGGCATGGGGCCAGGCCCACTCACTGGTTTTTCAAATGAGATATAGCTTACATACAGGAAAGTATATAAATCTAAAGTGAACAGTTTAATTAAAATTTACAAATGTATGCATCCATGTGACATCATCCTTGTCAATATTAAAACAATCCAGCATTTGGCATGTTCCCTTCAGTCCACTGCCAGTTAACACCGCTGTCCAGGGTAACTGCTAGTTGGGCCTCTTTTATTCTCTGATTAACATTTTGAGTGGATAAAACTGGGGAACAAATGATTGTACTTTTTAAGTTTTTGAGACAGAATCTCACTGCGTAGCTCTGACTGGCCCGAAGTCTCTGTGTAGAACAGGCTGGCATCAAACTCACAGAAAGCCATCTGCCTCTGCCTCCCCACTGCTGGGGCTAAAGGTGCGCCACCATGGCCAGCATTCCTGATTTCTAATACACTACATTTTCTTGTACATAAACTCACTTGATGGCTGTGTTTTTGCCGCTGGTCTGAGAACCATGGTGTTCTATACAAACACAACCCTTGTTATCTATGAAAAAGGCAGTTTTACCTTTTTACCCCACTCCCACGTTGTTGTAGCAATTTTAATGTTTCTGTTTAATAATTTCAGCAACTGGGCTACCTTTAGCTCTGTTCATACAGGCTATGTCTTCTCTTGACTTTAGACTACATCACTTGTTTTATTGTATCTTAATACCCTTTATCATGTTTGAATTAAGGAGCATAGAGATAAAATACTATTTCTGATAGCCTTGCTTGTATAGGTGCTGGCTTAATTTGGTTTGGAATTGAATAGGATTTAGGCTTTGTGTTAGCCAGTTCACCATCAACTAAGAACCATAGCCAGCTTTCCATAACATGTATTCTATCAACGTAGATCAAAACTTCAATATAGATCAAAAATGTCTTTCAGATGGGCATGGTGATGTATGCCCACAATCCCAGCACTTGAGAGACTGAGGAGGAAAACCATGAGTCAGAGGCTAGCCTGCGCTATATAGCAAATCCAAGGCAAGATGGACCTTATCTCCAAGACCTGAGGACCCAGCTCAATGGCACAGCTCTTTGCTAACATGTACAAGGCCCTGGCCTTGATGCCTCCCACCAAAACCAACCCAAACAACCCCAAAATAAGCAAAAACCTTATGCTGAACAAGTACAAACTTAAATAATTCTATTTATTGAACAGTACAATATAACAACTATTTATGTAACATTTACACTGTATTAGGTGGGGCAAATAATGCAGAGAGTATTTAGAGTGTATAAGAGGATGTGTATAGGTGATAAATCCTACTCTTTATGAAAGATGTGAGTCTATGCAGTTTGGAACCAGTCGCTGATAAGGTGTGATGACTGTGTTTGAGATGGTGATTTCCCCACAGCAGAGATTCACTTGATGGCTTGAGCTCAGTTGACACCCTCAGGCCCTCTCCAGATGTTAGGCTTGTCAGAAGTTCCACCTTTCTAATCACTTGACTGGTGTTTGGGTGGCTAGACCCCACCCTGATAGCATCTAGGAGCCCATCAGGAGTCGCTTCTTCAACATTATAAATCACCAACATCACAGTATTACTACAGAAATCCCAGGAGGTTTAAATCTGTGTCAGAAACTCAGACCTAAGCCTAGATATAATCTCTGATGTGCCCAGATCCCCTCAGTCCTTTGCCCATATCTGCCCTTAGAAAGATGCCCAGACTCATCTTCCTCTTCATGGCCCCTCTCTGCTGGCTCTGCCCATCCCCCCCCCCGAGGATTCAGGAGGATGTATTCTGGGTGGGACTCCTTGGGATTCTAATGGTCATTCCACTGGAATCACACACTCTTCTAGGCTTGTTAAATGCCTGGCTGCCCCTGCACTGTGTCTGTGTGGAGCTATTCCATGCTCATCCTGTAGCGCCATGTCTTCTCTCTTGAAAGTCTCGGCCCTTTATGGTGCTTGGTTTATTTTTGTTTCTATGTATTCATGTCCCCAGAGTGTTGAAAAACTATGATATTTTAGCACACACAAGTTGTTATTTGTTTTGCTTAGGGAGAACTGCTGTCAATAATCTTTCCATAATTTTCTGCCTCAGAATTCAACCTGTTCACCTTTGTAAAGAGCAGCCAGATGACATGTTTATATGTGTGGAAACTGCATTTATTCCAACTTTATTTAATTCTCTTTAGCACATGACAAGGCCTGTTTTGAGTGGCCCTTCCAAGCTTCTTTATAGTCTTATTTTATTACATCTACATAGTCACCATTCGTTTCTACAGTCAGAACAATTACCAGGTTTGCATTCTGGCACACTGCTTTCTACTTCATCCCCCAGTTCTTGTGCACAGTACACAGTATACAGTATATAGTACACAGTACACATACACACACAGAGATACACACAGACACACACACTCACACACAGACACACAGACACACACACAGATACACACAGACACACACTCACACACAGATACACACAGACACACACACTCACACACAGATACACACAGACACACAGACACACACACAGATACACACAGACACACAGACACACACTCACACACAGACACACACACAAGCGAACATTCTTTCCTGTTAAGACTGAGTCTCTCAAATTTATGTCAACATAGTATTTAGGCAGCCAGTAGATTTGGCCCCAGAGAATACGTGTATCTGCCATCTGCCTTCCTGGTTTTAATTTCAGAGATTTTTTTTTTCTTCTCCCAAGTTAAACACTTAGTCAGTTCCAAGAAAAGGTCTGTCCCAGGGTGATAGTCCACTCTCACAACCGGGGAACTTTTCAAAGAGGTCCAGAATGTGTGGCATCCCAAACAAAATGAGGACAGATTGATTAGAAGACACTGGAGTGAAGTGATCTGAGAAGAGTCTGCATTGGCTTCAGGTGCACACTGAGCACCGGGAAGTGAGCATAACCTCGACCTTCATGGGTGTAGTGTTTATAATTTCTATTCTTTGAGCATTTCACGGAGGCATATGATACATTTTGATCATACTCGTTCCCATTCCTCCCTCTAACTTCTCCCAGGTCCACCATTTACCCACTTCCCAGCTTCATGTGCTTAAAAAGATTTTCTTTTATAACCCACCAAGGCTAGTGTGTGCTCCTCATGTACTAATAGGTGTGGAGCCGTAACTGTAGTGTGGCTGACCTATTGGGGACTTTGGTTAGAATGACAGATCTCTCTCATGACCTTTGACTTTTGAAAACTTGGCCCACAATTATTGGCACTGTTTGGGGGAGGCTTAAGAGGTGTAGCCTTGTTGGAGGAAGTACGTCACTGGGGACAGATTTTTCAAGTTTAAAGGCTTTCACCATTTCAAGTTCACTCTCTCTGCTTCCCATCTGTGGTTTAAGATGCGAACTCTGAACTCCCAGCTTGCTGTTCCAGTTGTCATACCTGCCTGCTGCCATGCTTCCCTGCCGTGGTGGCGATGGGCTCTTATCCTTCTGGAACATAAGCTCTACTAAACCCTCTCTTCTCTTAAGTTACCTTGGTCATGGTGTTTCATCACAGCTGTAGAAAAGCAGCTAATACATTGACTTCATCCTTAAAGAAAATTGACGTTTTCTTCCCCAGAAGTCACCAACTATTGACAGCTCCTCAGCAGGGAGTGGGGTCTTGTGAGCCCCTTTCCTCCTATTCTGAAATATTGACTGGCTTGATCTTGTGTAGGCAAACAGAGCAGTAGTTACAGCATTTGTACTAACAAAGTAGGTAGGAATGACAGCAATAACGTGCACTGTCATGTGACTTGTATCAGACAGCATAGGGCATAGTAGCAGGATGTATTGTATCAGACAGTGTAGCTCATAGTAACAGAATGTATTGTATCAGACAGTATAGCACACAGTAACAGGGTGTATTGTATCAGACAGTATAGAGCATAGTAACTGGATGTATTGTATCAGACAGGGTTTATTGTATCCGACAGTACCGTGCATAGCAACAGGATGCTGCTGCTGAACTTGATTTTATTCTGTCCATTAGCACCATCTGTAATTCCCTTTTCTGCTGCAGCCTCTACAAGTGCTTTCCATATTCATTGTTCTGGGAAATAAAGAGAGGACACATCAAATGCTTAAGCATCTGTATCAGAGAGCTACAGTCTGGAGAGCTATGACTTTCAGTGGTAAAAACCAAGCATTTGAGGCATAATTGGGGTTAAATCTTTTTTAAGACTAAATGTTTCCCTTTTTAAATATCAAGAACTGGAAAGACTCAGAAGATAGCATTATTCTTCAACTCTGTGGCTTTTCCTAACATAAATGAGGAACTGGCCAATCAGCTAGAAAGGAAGGGCTGAGATTCAGATCGGATGATTTCTTCCTCCATGCAAACCATAGACTGAAGCCTTTTATAGTTTGAAAGCTGTGTTAGTCATTTTTCATCACTGTGTCGACTGCCTTAGAAATTACTTATCAGAGAAAAGATTCATTCTGACTCACAGTTTTAAGAGGTTTCTGTCCACTATTAGTTGGCTGTTTTATTTCTGACCTTTGGTGAGACAAAGTGTCATGGAGGACAGTGTGTGGCAGAGCAGAGATGCTTACCCTACGGTGGCAGGAAGCAGAGAGGACAAACAATAAAGCCCCACTTTTCCACTTGCCCTGGCTAGGTTCTGACACCCAGTATCAGCATATTGTGAACTCATCAAGGAATTAATGCACTCACTGGGTCAGAGCTCCTACGACACAATCACCCACAAAGGCCCATTAGACTGGATGCCAGATTCCAGTCATGACAATAGCTAAGTTTACACTTTTGCACATTTTCTTGGTGCCTAGGGATTTAAGATCTCATTTCAGATGCTGAGGAGACAGCTCAGCCAGCAAAATGTTTGTGGCATAGCCACAAAGACCTGAGTTGGAGCCATAAAACCCATACACAAAGTTGGATGTGAAAGTACATACTTACCATCACCAAGGCAGGGAGACTGAAATAGGTGGGCCACTAAGACTTGCTGGACAAGCCTAGCCTTATCGGTGACGTCAAGCTGGTGGGAAACACTGTCTCAAAAAATGAGGTAGATGATGGCTTCTAAGGAATGACGTCTGAGGTTGACCTCTAGCCTCTCCATGCACACGTGAGCATGCATACCCTCTCCACATGTGTGAACACACACCCAAAAATGTGTGCAGGAGTGGTCATGATACAGTTTCTACACTTAGTTATTGGTACTGGTTAATTCTTGATGCATCATACAGCACAACACTTTGACAACAAATCTTAAGCTAAAAGCAGAACAGTAGACAAAGAGAGCCAGAAAGCAGGAAACTGGAGGCAAATGAGACATTAGCGTCTGAACCAAAACCTCCATGACAACAGTGTCTTGCATGATCTAGCACTGCCCATTCTCCATCTCTTTCCTCTGTTACCCTGCCCTATCCCTCCTGTGCTTTCTGCTCCCCTTACCCTGACTTTCTTTCCTCTAGCACATCATCACCCTCATTTACTCATCGGTTGTTGCATTGTAAGCCCCCAAACATCAGTGACTAGGGTCAACAGAACTCCTGTGATTCTGTGGGTTGACTGTCCTCAGCTGGGTAGCCCTTTTATCCTGCATGATGTTTGCTAGGACTGTAGCCCCATGTGACAGTTCTGCCATGCAAGACAACCTGTCCATGTGGCTAACAGCAAGGAGTCCAGCTGAGGTCGTTTATCAGAAGATGCATTAGATAGGTTTCTTCAGAGAACCAGAACCAAGAGACTATGTATGTAAAATAATTATAGTGAAGAATTGGCTTATGGGAGTGTGAGGTTGGGACAGCCTCAAGATCTACAAAATACATTGGCAAGCTGAGACCCAGGGAAGCCGGGAAGATACTGCTAATCCAAATGCGAGAGCCTGAGGGACAGGGGAACTGATGGTATAGTTCCTTCTAAAGGTTAGAAGACTTGAGACTAGGAAGAAAGAGCCAAAGTTTCAGAAGAGTCTAGAGGTAGGGGGTGGGGATAAGGTCCTCATCTCTATCTCAGTGCAGTCAGGAAGTGGGAACGCTCTCTTCTGCCAGAGAGAGTCAACTGTGTTGGATCTTTTAGGTTTTAAGCGGATTGAATGAGACCTACTCACATTGGGGGAGGAAATCTTTACCAAGCCTTCCAATTTAAGTGTTAATTTCATCCAAAAATATTCTTACAGAACCACCTAGAATTTTGTTTGGTCAAATAGCTGGGCCCCAGAATGCAGTCAAGTTGGCATATAAAATGGGCCATGATGGTGTGCTTGACTCCTTTCCTGGGAGATGTCCTCACCTGGTTTGATTTCTCATGGCATTATGAGGACTATCCAAGTGTGTCCAGTTTTGGCTCTGCTAAGGTTCCACTATGGTAGTCACAGGACTTCTACTATGTCTGTTGATCAAAGCAAGTGATGAGGCCAGCCTATACTGGAGGAAGACAGGCTCTACCTCTCCATAGGAAGGGTTAGCAAAGACTCGGTGGCTGTTCCTTAAACCTTTTCAAGTTTTGAGGCTTTTCTGCGTACTGTCTCCCAGGAAAACTTTCCTTCCTTCCCTGTTCTCTTGGTCTAGCTCACCTCCTGGGTCTCAGCTTCCCTCTTTGTTTCTGGGTAGACTTTCCTGAGCTCCACTCATAAAGCTTAGGAACAGGGCAGGGACCAGGTCCTTTGCCCGCTCACACTGCTGTCATTGCACTTTATCCCCTCTATGCTTGGTTATACATGCAGGGATGCACTTCACCAAGGTGTCTAGTCCTACAGTGTTTGCTGGTGGTTTCGGTGGTGGTGGGGCGGTTGTGAAGAGATCCTTAAAGGGGGAGGCCTGGGTATAGGTTCTGGTTCTGTCTCTTATTATCCATACCACTTTGGACAGGCTGAGCTATGAAATCAGAAGGAGAATGAAGTCCTTTCCATGCTGCAATGAGTGCAGTAGATTTAAAAGCCCACTGCAGATGCTGACACACTCCATGTAAAATGAACTGCTGTTCCATTTCCCCTTCCCACTTTTCCCCAACAGGAGAAAGCCAACAATAAGTGCCTTCAAATTTTGGTATCTGTGGGATACATTAGTCCTTAGCTGTGATTCCTTGGTGTGGAGATGCAGCTTGGGGCAAGAAAGAGAGAGCCCAATGTGCCTGCAGTCGGGGTGTAATAACTGCAGATGTGTAGGTTCAGATAACCTTCTGTGCCTGTATGATGGGAGGTAGAGACCTGATGAGGCTCCCTACTTGAGACTATAATGCTTCACTCTAGAGTGCTGTGGGGGTTTCCCTTGGAAACAGTCACATGACCAGAGGGCAGCAAAGAGAATGTAGGAGGATGAGGAGAAAATACGCTGGCTTCTAGTCTGCTTAACCAAGTTTGACCTGTAGAACTTGTGTGTCCTAAAAAGCCAAGTTTCGTTACCTACCCTAAGAGCAATCAGACAAGGATGATGTCACCCCTCTCTTCAGACTATAGTATAATATAAAGTCAGAAGATCTGGAAAAAAAATCCCAAAACATCTGAACAAACAAAAATCTAAAGTCAATATGACCAATTTCATATAAGTGGATGAATGCTGCTCTAGAAAACCTTGTCACTTTAGCTTAGCAGGGAAGCCATCAAAGAGCATTCAGGTTATAGCAGAAGGACGATGACCTATTTGAACAGGCCAAGGATGTGCTCAAGTGAGCTTAACAGTGGCTAAAGTTCAGAAGTTCATGATGAAATATAAAAGAAAAAAAACAATAATTTATTCCCTTGAAAACTAGTGGACAGGGCTGTGTGTCATAGCATACACCCGTAATTTCAGCGTTTGGAAGGTTGAGGCAGGGGACTCATGGGGCTCATGTGGGCCATTCTGAGCTATGTGGTAGGATCCTGTCTTAGATAGACCCCAATAATACAAACAAAAAAGCAAATTAACAACAAAATGAAAACCCCTACTAAATTCAAGGGGAAGATTCAGCATTTTAAATAAAAGGAAAGAGCTAAGCATTTTATCTTTTTTTTTTAATTTCTATAAGGCACTAGTTCTAGGTAACTAAACAGTAGGTAAGAAAAAATTTCTGTTTGCAGAAGCATAATAACTAATAAATTAAGCAGGCAGGCTGAGTGAGAGTGTCACCATTTGACAACTCCTGATGGCTTAATGGATCTCGATTTTAAGCAATAATGGCTGCTAACATTGCAAAAAAAGGAGATAGCCAGTCATTACTCAATCTCCATGGAAGTCCGTAAATGCCACCTGTGATGTAAGTTCAGAGGGTGATTAAAGCTGAATTTAATCAAGTGTTCAGATCAGGAATCAAATGAATTTTTCTCACAAAAGCCCTCAACAGTAATATCTGTGGTGTTGTGGATCACAGGTTCTACGGTATGAACACTTGGCTCTGTTACCATAGCTTAGACATAGCCATGGACAATATGTAAATAAAAGGGTGTACCTGTGTACTAATAAAACTTTATAAATAAAGACGAGTCATGGGTTAGGTTTGGCCTATCAGTCATGCTAACGTATATAGAAAATATAGAAGACAGAAGAAATAATAATCAGAAAACTCTAGGATGTAGGAAGATATATAAAAAGATCCAGTTTCATCAACAAATAAATTATGAGACAGAGAGAGAGAGAGAGACAGACAGACAGAGACAGAGAGACAGACCAGCTTTCAAGTTGTAGACTGGGCCCTTTATCAGGCAAATATCAAAGAGGTGACAACTGCCATTGAGAGGTCATCACAGGATCAAGGAACATGCAACATTGTTGTTGTTGGTGTTACTTTGTTTTCTTATAATTCTTGTTTGTTTAAAGAGGACCCTTTCTAGTTGGTTCCAGACAGGAAGAGAACAGCTGGCCTGGGAGCCAAGGAGGAAGGCAACTTAGAGTCCACCAAGACTAGGGCATGTTAGCAGGGAAATGGAGCACCAAGTCACTATCAGAAGTTTGCTTGACATTGTGCGAGCTAAACAAACCTGCTAAATGGTACACAAGAGGAGACATGAACTCCAGTTCCTCACCAGAGCACAATGCGAACAGTCAGAAAAATTAAAAGAAAGGACACATCTGGAGTCCTGCTTCCCAGTGAGCTTTCCTCTGTTCAGCCAAATGTCCTTGTAACTCTTGTTCCTGTGCTTAAGTTATGCATAGCTGTGCTTAGCTCTTGGTGTAGGAGGGTCATCTGTCTTTGTGTTACTTTCATTGGTTAATAAAGAAACTGCCTTGGCCTTTTGATAG